>WYDI02040374.1:0-38032 GCA_009867235.2 Psittacus erithacus
CAGGTTGGACAGAGCCTTGGGTGACATGGTTTAGTGTGAGGTGTCCCTGCCCATGGCAGGGGGGTTGGAACTGGATGTTCTTATGGTCCTTTCCAACCCTAACAATTCTATGATTCTGTGATTTATTTCTGGCCCCCCTGCCATGGGCAGGGACACCTCCCACTGGGCCAGGTTATTCAAAGTCTTGTGCAGCCTGGTGTTGAACACCACCAGGGATGAAGCATTCACAACTTCCTTGGGCAGCCTGTGCCAGCGCCTCACCACTCTTGCAGAGGAAGGCATGAAGACATACAAACAAACATTGGATTTGTTTGCCATTGCAGACTCTCCCGTCTTAGCTTACTTGAAGATCTGAAGAAGGGCAGTTGTATGGCATAACACAGCACTTTCTTGCTTCTCCATCTGCACTTACTTTTTTAGCCCCCACTCCTTGTCAAAGACAAGTTTACTACTGTTCTCCTGTTGCCTGGGTGAGCTGTGGTAGAACTAAATAGTGTTTCTTTTTCTGTTGTACGTCTTTTACTATGACTTCTTCCATTCTGTGTCAGTGCTGTGCCCAGGAAAACGAGACATACACCTGTAGTCAGCAGAAGGCTTAATGCTGGTGGGACTTATTTTGGTTGAGTGGAGGCCATGGCGAAATTGTTACCTGTGTGCAGTACTTGGCTTTATGCAGCTAGGACAAAGTTTGATCTCACCTCATACCATGTTTCTATTATGCAAGGTTAGATGATTTCTTACCTGAGCAGACCACTCCAGTATCAAGGGTATGCGGGCAGGAAAAAACACCCCATCCGGCATGTGCGCAGTTCCAGAGAGCGGGTTCGTTCCCACGGCAAAGAGGTCGATACAACCATGTTGGTCCAGATCCTTGTCCAAATTTACTAGCTTCATTAAAAGCCTGAACAGCAAATCCACATTGTAGTTGCTTACAAACAACCTCAGCATCTTTTATGGTCCAGTCACCATCACACATAGTTCCCCACTGCTCCTCATGTTTTATCTCCACTCTTCCAGAGCAGGGGCTCATTCCATTTGACAGCCTCAATTCATCAACACCTTCATACACAGAGACAGAGCAAGGTTATGGGAAGAACAATGCCTAATCATGATTATCTAATGCAGATGGTTAATTAGGTTGTTATTACTCTTAAACCAGACTTACTTGGTTCACCTTTCTAAATAGTCAAATTTAAAGTGATTTTTCTTTTTTTTTGCAGGGAGTTGTCTGTATTTACAGTTTTGAACTAACTGCACTGCTGAAGTGTGAGTTATTTCTAATGACAGATGAGCTTTCTCTTCTTCTGACCTATCAGGGCTGGGAAATGCTGAGTAACGTCCCTACGGTGTGATTCACAGAGGCTTCTTTCTTTGTTGTTCTGCCATGATGCTATCCAGCTGAAAATGTTCACTGGGGAGCATGGAATTCCTTCATTCCTGTGTTCTTTAGAGCATGAAGAAGCAATTTCCCTTGTCTGCCTCAACTTCTTCTCAGACAAACTATTGCTTGCAATTCAATATCCTAATGCTCTTTATTCTTTTCTTTCTCTCTTGCCCTAGCCACAGGGTCCCCTAGTCAGGGGTACTTGATAAAAGAATTACTCCTGTGGAGTGGCAAGCTATCTCAGGAGGTGCAGCAGCATAAGAAGAAGACAGACAGGTCTTCATGTCGTCCTTCATGCCCCACCATCTCTTAGGGTGGGGCTTATGCCCAGAGAACCCTCTTTTCCTCCTGTGCTCCCAAGTCTGCCTTTTTCTTTTGATACAGATACACATTCCCAGTCCTTTTACCTATGGACTCACAAAATAACATTATAGTCATCACAGAACACTTGGTAAAGAGCCTGACAGAAGACAGGAGATGCACATGTTGGTTTCTTGCTTTGCAGTGTTGAAATGCTACTGTAGATGCTTTAAATATTATATGGTAACTTAGCACAGAGACTTAAAGGCTAGAAAACATGGAGATAATTTTGTCACATTCAAATGCAGGAATAATGGTGGGACCCAGAAGCAGTTCTTAGGAAGGCAACCTACACAGAGACCTGCTAGGACCAGAGAAACGCAGGGGAACAGGGCTGAGTTTGCATCTTACACAGTAAACATTGGGGAAGACTGAAGCATGTAGCCTAAGATGTAATGACATGTAAAGAAAAAACCTTCTGCCAAAAAAACCCCAAACTAAATCTTCTGCCAAATTCCATCAAAACCAGACATTGTTGTAATTCAACAACAATATGAATGTCATCCATTTGTTAGTTTATGTGATACAAAGCTTGTCTCCACCCCTGGGTCTGCCCTGCTTGCCACTCTTGGGTACTGTGGGGCTGGACCCTGACTGGACTCTGGAGCAGCTGACCCTTTCGGTACCCTCATGCCAACTCTACAGATTGCACTGGAAGCAAGAAAGGTTATCTGGCCAGGTACCAAGATAAACCAGCAGTATTCATTATGACCCGGCACTGGGCAGTGATGTGAACAGAAAACAGTGCAGTTTGCAAATAGTCCAGAAAGACACTTCTCAGAGACCATCACCTGTCAATGATGGTACTTAATAAGCCACAAAAGATAATTAATTTGCACTAAGAGCTTTGGCTTTTCTGGTAAGGTTTTCAAAAGACTATAGTGTCAAAAGTATCACCTTCCCTTTCTTCCTCAAGAGGGAAGTGTTTCTACATATCACACTGCTTGCTGTCAGTTGAGATTGTGAATAACTACAAAATCCCTTTGTACTTGCAGCATGTTGTCTCTCATGTCTTAACATGCAATTAAACGCAGTGGTACTAGTTACAGAGTGATGTTCTGCTTGGATAAGAAGGCATCAGATTTTTGGCTTGTTCCAGCTGAAGACCTAGTTTCCCTCATCCCATCTACCCCTCAGGGATGAGAATGAGCCGTGCATTCCTCACCAAGACTCTAAGTGGAGGTTTTCAGCAGACGGGAGGGCTTGGTGCATCCCTTCCTGGGGAAAAGCAGAGGGCTGCGGTGGTGTGAGAGTGTGCACAGTCAGAGCAGAAACATGGGTCCTAAGTCCCGAGCATAGTGTCAAGGTAAAGCTACTGTCGTTTGCATCTGCCAGTTGGTCACTCTGTTACTATTCCCTGTTATTGAAAAGAAGCTGGAAGAAAACTCTCTCATTTCTGCAATACTGCTCAGTTGACACTCAAACATTGCTACAAAGATGTCTAAATACAAATGTTTGATGTTGTTCTTCACACTCCTTTGGTCAGAATGGCCTGTACCTGCTCTTGCCATCCATTTGAATTGTGACTACGTCCACACAATTGGTGAGAACCTTTAAGACTAGGGCATACTACATTAAAGTATCAACTATGAAGTCTTTTTCTCATCATATGGGTATGAGCTTCCACCATGTACACATAGCTCTAGAAAAGCAGAGGCAAATACAAGCTTTCAATATACAGGAACAGCTGAGGGGATGGTATGGTCCCCAGCCAAACTCCACACTGGACACACATAGCAGCATAATCTTAACTGGTGTTGAATAAAAACCTGGAATTATTCATTCTGTCCACACAGACCTTAAGAGGGGAGGCAAGGCAGTAGTAAGAATATCCCACTGGTTTCCATTACAAAACTTGGACTCTAATTCTTGTGAGAATGGCCAGCTACTGTTGTCTGAGTAAAACACAAAACTGCTACAAATGACTTAATCTTCTTTCTCTCAGAATCACCAAGGAGTCTGAATCAAAGACAGAAACGTATTTAAACACCTTCTTGTCATTTTGCCTTGCAGGTTGATGGAACAACCACCTATTTCTCTTGAATTTACATTCTTTTCCTATCTCACTGCCATATGTGAAATAAAGTATGTACTTACCCAGGGAGACCTGAATGCAGAGGAGCAGCCACAACACTGGCATAGAAAGATGTCCTTTTGTTGCCATCCTGATAACAGACAGATGAAACCTCACTCTTTGTTAGGCATTGCCTAGACCAAACTCTGCGTGGGCTTCTGTGTCTCTCACAAATGACTACAGAGAAGGAAATATATAGATTCACATGTTAGCATGAACTGTGTGAAGGAACCAATAGAAATATTGTTCACCTTTTTAGACATTATCAACAGATTAATCTCAAATCTTGAGAGAACCAAAGCCTCCAATAAAATTTGAAAATTGTGCCTGTGACCTTATATGAAGGATGATTACGCTTCTGAAGCCATCATTGGTGTTGTCATGATTTATTACAGGATCAACACCGGTGGTACAGGCAGAGCAGTCCACAAAATGGTTATTTCTCATCTGACAAAGCAATGTGAAAGTACAGAATGTTGGTCACTTTATGGAAGAGAAAAAGGCAAAGAAAATCCCCATATGTGTAGCTCAGTCAGCTCCTTGGGAGAAATTGTGCATCACTATAAAATCAACAGAAGTGGTGTTTATCACTTGCGATACTTGTCTGAGTTAAAAAATGACACCCGCTGCGTTCTTGAGGGAGGCACTTCTCAAGGCTTCCTTATTCGGTCAAAACTTGCAAACTGCATGGACAGAAGCTCTTGAAAGACCACCTTCCTTCAGATGTGAATTACAGGAGCTCCTGTTTCCCATACTGGGCTTCTCTTCGTTGCAGGTTACATATGGCCGTTGCTGGTAGTTCTTCCCACTCTCCCATTCACTCTAGAATGGTGAATTAAGGGAAGGAAAAGCTGCTGTTAATCACTGTGGCTACTTGACTCATTCTTGGCAACTTAAACAAGTTGTAGGGTGCTATCTGTTTACACCAGTCTAAACACACAATCCTCTTTATGGCGCTGACTTTTTGTCTGATGGCATCTACCTGGTGTTTATCCATAATCCCAAGTTCAGTGATGTGCAAGCTGTTGGGTCTTTGCTATACCAACAACCTTTTTCCCTTCTCAGTGGGCTTTGTCTGCCTTTTCAAGGTCTGTATAACCTTGCAGTGGAATCTTGGATCAGACTGCTGTGGAAAGAGCTGCATGAGAAAGAGCAGTGAGAATTCTGGTCAGAGGCTACCCATTCTTTGTTCAGGAGTTGTTCAAGAGCTCACACACTTGCCTGTGGTCTCTGCTAGAGCTATATGGCAGCCAAACTTGGATCTGGCATTGAACTTTGTTGATTCTGACCCTGATCTGCTGACTTGACTTTAAGGCTTGACCTTGGACCCACCACCTTACTAGGGCCTTGTCTGGATTCCCTGGACTGCTGACTTAACCTGGCTGCAATCACCGGACCTAATCCATTCTTCCTGTTCAGGAACTATGGGACTGTGCCCATTGGTGAGGATACCTCATGCCTGGCTTGCTGTCAGCTTCAGTTCCTGGCTGACCTGCCCTTGCAGAGCAGCCTGCTTCTGCTTCTGAAAAACAGGAAGTCACTGTGACTCCATTGGAAATCGGTTCAGGGTGAGGAAAAAACCACTACAGATGTCTTAATGACAAGGTATCCATTATAATGTCTGGTCCTGTACCAAGGTTCAGTGGTTTCACTTCGCACTCTTTTCTTTGCTGATTAGTAGCCATCAATAGAATTCTCACTGACATTTTAAACCCACTCCAGGAAGTCTGTGAGTGAGATCTGTTTCTTGGTGTGCAGGCTCTTGATGACTAGAATCTCCTTCATGGGCACAATGACTAAGCAAACAGGTACAGTGCCCATAGATGTTAGAACTCCAGAATTCTCAGCTTGAGAGAAACTGGTGTTCCCTTTTTCTTTTCATTCCCATTGCAGACAGTGATGCCACCAGAATCAGTATTCACTTGGGTTGAGACTGGCGGCATGAATTCTCTGTGCCCAGTGGCAGCCTCCTTGATGAATATGCCAAATATTCATCATGAATATGTCTGATGATGTCAGGATGTGCTTCCAGTTGAATGATCAGGAGGAGACATCTATTCAAGGACAAGTTCAACGGCAACAGGACACCACATCTGTCATCCATCCTTATCTACCTAGCAATGTTTTGTGAAAGACCTTAAGGGTATCTTCCCACTTGATTTGGACAGAGAATATTCCTGTATGGAAAAGCATCAGGAAACACATCTGTTGCCATTCCACAGTCCATTATTTCTGTTGGTATCCTTTGTATAGAGGGGTATTCTGGTAAGCAATCAATGCTCAGATAGCAGAAGAAAAGCCAGCGCCGTCTCCACTAAGCACAAACAGCTTGGTCTACATACCCGTAAGTTCTGCTCCTTCCTCAGATGGATGAAACCCTTCTTCTCTGAGGAGCTCACCATCTGCCCCTCAAACTCTCTCCCTTCTTCACTTCTTTCCCTGGCCACTAACAAGCCAGTCACAGCCTGAGGATTCTGTCTCTCCTGGAAGTACGGGTGCTGACAGCAATCTTGCAGTTTTCTTTGAAGTTCACTTGTCATAACATGAGTTCCTGTTTGGAAAAAATTCTCTGCCATCATCTTTGTCCCTCTGGAGGTCGTCCATGAACGAGAGGTCAGAGTGTTTTGGGACACAGCTTTCTCCACAATGGCCTTTAGGAGACACAGAAAAGCTGTCCAGGACCATCAGCAATGGCAATGGTTTTGTAGACTTGTTTGCCTATACTGAGGTTCACATTCATGTGGAAATGCTTCTGTATACCAAACTAGCCTCTGGATGTTCAAATATGAGATGCCAAGGTCCCCTTTCAGTACACTCCATTACATGTCTTTGAACAGCTTCAGGGATTTGATGTTTCCTGGCTTAGACACCCTTAATAGCTTTGTGGTAGTAGAAGGAGGCACCTGAGAGCTCTGTTGTCAAGTGTTCTCTGGAATTTTCCAACATATTGGGGTATGTTATGCTACAGCCTGGCACTTTTGGGTACTGCTAGCTCCTCCACCATAACCAAGTAGCTCAGGAAGATTGGCACAATGAGCTACCTCACACTTGCTGGCTTTTTGAAGCACAGCTGGCCCTGAGCCAGAATCTCTGTTCTTTCAGAAGGAAGTTTGTGTCTGTGAGGTGCCACCCCTTCCTTGGCCCTTTCAGGCACAGCAGATGCCACTGCGTCTCCACGATGTCCACAGCAGTTTTGGTCTCAGTAGCTGGCTGGCAAAAATGTTTGTGGTTTTGTTGATTTTCTTACATTTACAGTGTTTTCTAACATAATTTAGCATTTGTTAGTGCGGCACCACACAGATGCAGAGGGAGATGCTCATGGTTTCTTTCTCCCTTTAAGCCTCTCGGCCTGTTTATGAAGGGTCGCAAGTGAAATCTGAGATCTACTGAAGGAGTGATTGCTTCTTTCAAGCATTTGGTGACATGTTTCCTAACAAGAACATTCTAGAAGTATAAGAATGTGTGCTCAGTCAGTTTCCATATTGTAAGTAGTAAATCTCAGAACGATTTTTTTAACCTTTTAAGGGTTAATATTTCTGAGACACAACGAAGGTCATAGGATAAATATACTTCAGATTCAGAAGTATTTGTTAAGGATATCTGACTAGACTTTACAGATACACAGAAAACAATTAGACCAACAGTGATGAACCAAGAACTTGGAGCTAGGCCAACCTAATCCCTCTGAATCAGCCCCTCCCAAAATCAGTGGAGGTGACTAATATAGTAATAGCCTTTCTTGTTAGACACTCAGTGGTGATCCAGTTCTCTTTGGAATGCAGTGCAAATGAAGGCAGACTACTGCATAGAGGAGTACAGAAATTAAAATTAGGACCTTGGGGGAAGAGGATAATTTTGTGGTTGAACAATGGGCATGATTTTTAATATTATAATATTAGAATATATTATTATATTATATTATAATATTATAATATAACTTCAGACTACCTTAGAAGTTAGTTCAGTTTTGCCAAGTTAGGGAACTGAATGATCACTTCACCCACGAAACTGTCAAAAATTCATCCTTTTGGTGCCACCAATCCTGGATGTTCTCTGATGCTTCAAACAACCAAGATCTGCTTGTGCCCATGAGTTGCTCGTTCTAAGTGGGTCACTTCCTCCCATGCCCAAGATACAGTAGCTATGTAATGATGGCTACCAATTACAGATGCACTCTACAGCAAACATCTCATATCAGAATAATGTTGGTTTTGACAGCTGAGGTCCTGGAATTTAATTGAAAACTAGAGGTGACCTCACCATTCTCTGAAACAAAGTCATACCATAACGCACCATCATTAATGCAACTTTTCAGAAGCCATTGGATCAGTTGTTCTGTCATTCGTTGATCGCACACTCACGATGAAATCCTGGACATTTACCTCAAGTTAATTTTACCATCTATGGCTTGATGAAGATAATAAATAGTGATTTCATGGCCACTTGTAATAAATAAAAACTGGAAGGAAAAGCAGTAACAGAGTATTATACTTTTTTTTTATTATTATTTATTTTAAGGAAAAATAAAACAAGAAATAAGAAAGAAAAATAAGAAAGAAATAATAGTTACAAAAAAAACCCACCAAACTTTCCGTGTATAAATTAAGGTATCTCATTGAAAGTGCACTGAAAAAATCTGTCTTCGACCAAAATTCAAAGAAGTCACTGAAACTCCAGTTTCCATTTGCTTATCTCTTGGTGGCAAAGAAATTCAAGGGATAATACTATCAAAATACAGTGTATTCTGAATCTGAATGACGCCTTGACTTTTCTTATAATATGAATCATATTGGCTTGCACTTGCGACCTTCGTCCAAGGAAACAAACTTTTCTCAAATATGTATTTTATATACATATATATGTATTTTAAACTATGCTTTCATCAAATCATACCTCTGTTGGAAACTATCTGACTTCTCCCAAAGCATTTCTACCCGCAAAAGGGTAACAAAATGAATGGCTAATTCTTTGAACTTTTAAAAAGATACATTTGTAAAGATTCATCAAAGTAAATACCTCTTGAGACGACTTCAATTCAGGTGTTTCTTTAACCCATTGTCGGTTTGAGATACAGAGATTAATCTTTCTCAAGCTCCGGTTTAACTTAACCACAGGATACAACTCATTTCTTTGAAAATCAAAATCCCTCCAGCACAGCCCGAGTAAGGAAGTGGTTTCCTTCCTAACTGCTCGTTTTCCTCTAGACACCCCTATCTTTACTTTACCAGTAAGTGAATTAGTTCCATTTCCTACCTCTTTCTGTGTTTTGCTGTAAGATAACAGCAGTTCAAAGACATATATATAGCTCCAAAATAAGTGTTTAAGCAGCATGTATTAAGACATGTGTTTGCATGTTTATCTTCATTCACTTTCATAAACGTATGGGACAGTAGGTCTTAAGACTCAGAGGAGGCTTTTGGAAATCCATTTAATAACACTGTAAGACAGCTGTTTAAGAACTTCATTTTACCTGTAAGCCTAGTAGAATCATAGAACAATAGAATGGTTTGGGTTGGAAAGGACCTTAATATCATTCAGTTCCAACCCCTTGCCATGGTCAGGGACACATCCCACTAGATCATGTCTCCCAAGGCTCTGTCCAGCCTGGCCTTGAACACTGCCAAGGGTAGAACTTTTATCACGTCTCTGGGCAGCCTGTGCCAGTGCCTCACCACCCTCACAGTAAAGAACTTCTTCCTTATACTATTTATAGAGAGGCTACTATCAGTACATTGATTTCAAAAGCTATTCAGCATGTCATAAAGACCAAACAGAGACCAAAGGGAGAATAATTAATGAAGCATAAAGTGCAATACCATGTGTATCAAGGAGCAACAGGAGGAGCTGTTCCATAAGGGAAGGTGAGTGAAGAAGTTCCCATCACCACAAGGCAGGCAGGTCCACTGTCAAGGATGCAGTCCCAAAGCATGTGAGCAAGGATAGCAGATAAGCTCTGTGATGGTAACTAGGGTGAGCCAGTAGTCCAGTGGTTGCCAGACAAGTCCATAGTGATAAGGCATGCCCACTGAGCAAGGAATTAAAGTCTGCAGGTCAGGATCAGCTGAGCACATGTAAAGGCACAGGCCTAGCTGCAGCACAGCTCAGGTAGAGACCGAGGGTTTCTAGTGTTAAAACTTAACAGATATAAAATGTGATGTATATTCTCACTGCAAACTTCTTAGAAGAGTTTAAAATAGAAGCTGCAGGAATGTCACAGGGAAAGTTGATCCTGCCTTTGAGAGGTGGATGGAAACATAGTTTATTCATTTAAAATCTACTAAAAATGTACTTTATTTCCAGTCTGGAAGAAAATCTTTCCCAGTTAATTATGCTGTTCAGTTTGACTTTGTGCACTACAGTAATACCTCGTAATCAAGGAGGAAATTATTTAGTTAAATTCCCAAGTATGGCACACTGCTGGGCAGATACAAACAACTCCATTTTACAGATGTATAGATAAGTTAGCAAATGATTCGAAACCACATGTTACATCAAGATCAAAGATAGGAGCGGAACCTGAAATCTTCAGAATCCTGAGCATAGGCCTTACCTAGTGAAACACAGTGCAATAGCTGGAGATACCGAACAGGATGAAAAGAGTAAGAAGGGAAGACATAAAATGAAGGCTTAGCAGAAGTAGAAGAGTGAGAAAATTGAGAGTCTGCAAGAAAGCAAGGTCAATCTTTTTCTTTTTTTCTAGTTTTTAATTAAATTATGTCAGCATTTCACAGGCATTATTTGTGATATTGCAAAGCATATGAAAAGCTTTAGTATCAAGTATGAGCTGAAACACAAATGGGGGCAGCAGATTTGGGGACTGAACAGAAGAGAACACTTTTTGTGACTGACACTTCAATACCTGGTCCACAGCCCTTAACTAATGGTAAATGAATTGAAAAACAGTGTTCTTGCTGACACCTTCTAAAGCGTTGCCAATGGCATGGAATTCCTATAGTTTCTAATTTAACTGTAAACTTCTTGCTTCTGCATAATTTCTTGTTGTGGCATTACAGGCAAAAGATACATGTTGAGACACAAGTATCTGAGGTTTGGTCAAATGATAATTGCGTTTTAACAGTCATGTCAAGTGATATTGCATCAGAAGAACTTTATCTACATGTGAAATATGATTGATTCTGCTTGTTAGCCTCACAATCTCTGAAATTCAAGGCCCTTTTTGCCTCATATTAGCACCCATCCTTTAGGTTATAAGGTTATTTAGGCTATTAGGTTATATAGGCTATTTCACTGTCACCAAGCACAGAACTTAGCCTGAGTTTGCCATAAGTAGATACTAGTGAACAACTCCACATTTTACACAAGGCTGTCTTTCACCTCAATTGGATCTGTAGGGCTAATGCAGTAAAACACAGGACATCACCACTTTGATTGTGTTGAATATGAAAGGGGATTTTTTGTTCTACTGATATTTTAGAAACAGAACTGAATTTTAGAACATTTAAATCAGCCTATAAGCGATTTTAAGGGACAAAGTACGTAGCCAGTAATTTAAAGAACCATGGAAAATGGTTTTGTAGGATGTATTTTGGAAGGTGGTGCACTGTGAAGAAACAAGAAAAGCATTGGTACACACTCAATTTTAACAAAGTGCCTCCAGCAGTCTGTTGGACTTAGCAATTTCATTTACTTCAGCATGCATCCTTAATAGCAGGCTGTGTGGCTGCTTATTCAGGGATTATGTTTGGAGTTTTTTTCTTGCCTTCCTTCATTTGAAATAAGCATTTCAGGGGCTAGGGCTTGCTGTTCAGAATGGAAAGCAACACTTCAGGTGTGTTTTGGGATGGCTTCACAATAACGTCTGCATGTGTAAAAAGATATACACCTACAAGAAACCTTTTTTAATATAAGACTGTTGTATAGAAAAAAATTCAAGTACTCACTAGTACAGTAACTGCAACTAACCTCAAAATCATTAACAACATCCTGGAGCAATATAATTAAGCATATTTATTCTTAGAGGTTGTGCCCAGTGAAGCAATAAAATGAGATGTTAATGTAACATGGAAAATAATACAAGACGTTCATGTAGGACAGAGTGATGGCCAGAGAAAGTCAAGAAAATAAGGTGGGTGGTGAGTAGTTCCAGCTTCAATGTCTTCTCCTATTCTTACTCTCAGTGCTTTCCCCTTCTACAGTCTTGTCTAATCTTCTCTATTCTCCTGTCTTCTTTCTCAGGCTTCTCTTCTCTAGTACCTGAAACCAACCCCTTTTCTGTCATCAAGGCTACCCTTCATGTCTGTTTACTGATTCACATACCTTGCATCCATTCTATCTGCTTGGCTTCCTGGTCTGACTATATTCTTGGTTTTGAATTGATTAATGAATCATCAGTTTGGAGCACCCACACAGGTCAGGCTCTCCCACCTTTTTTCTCATAATCTTTAATAGATTCAACGAAGTAACCACACTACCACTCACTGAGCTAGCCTGTGGCTACAACCTTTGGTCTTTCTCCTTCTTCCTGCCTCCTGTGAGCCTAAAATCTTTTGACTGATGTTAGTGGTTAGAAGTAACAGCAACTTTCTGTCTCTTTTCCTAAATAAAGATGTTGAAAAAGAAGCCCAAAGAAGCCAGAAGAACTGCCCAGGGAAGTTATGGATGCCTCATCAGTTGAAGTGTTCAAGGTCAGGTGGGATGGTACTTCAAGCAACCTGATCTAGTGAAAGATGCCCCTGACCATGGCAGGGCAGCCAGACAAGATGATCTTTAAAAGGTCCCTTCCAATCCAAACCGCTCTGTGTCTCTATGATTCTGTGTACCTGAGGGACTGAAGATAGATGGAGTGACCTTGGTATTTGGTGGAAAAAAAGGGCGGTGAAAAGTTTCCATCCGCATAAGGGACTGAGAGTCTCAGAGCATTTCTGCCACAGAAAGAGTATCTCTATGCCACCTACCGGGCAGTTAGAACACTCTGCTAGATCCCTGACTCTCAGCTCCAATTCTGGGCTGTTTAAACTGAATTTATTCTGTCCTCAGCCCTCCTACCCACAATGGAAAACATGGCTTTCAGGTTGTCCTGCCTCAGGTTCTTTGAACTTCACTAGTAAAGCAACAAGCTCTCACAGTGCTACGGTGTTCTGATTTTTTTGGAACAAATTTGTGCTTTTGATGGTTACTGAAACTATTACTGACTTTTGGCAGTCTTTCATATAAATGAATTCCTTCCATGTTGCTTTAATCCACAGATCACACTGATCAGTGGTGGTACCATCAGTGGCCATTTGACGTAGAAAAGCTTAAGTTAGACAAGTTTACTTTCAAAATGAAGTATAGTCTCTTTGTAAGGGATAACCTTCCATATGAGTTTTCAAGATGGCCAGTGACATTAACATTGCTGCATCGTGGTTTTCCAATGCTCCTTTTTGTTCATTTTATTACATAAAGGTGGCAATTTTTTGTATGGTTTATGATATATACTTCTTTTTTGAAAGTTGAAGCTGGAATATCAATCTATGAAGCAGCAATTCACCCTACCAAACTGTTGCAGGGGGATTTACTATTGACACAATGTAGAAGATCAAAGTCCCGGTTACATTTCACTTCAGGACAGATATTAAGGAAATATGTTTCTGAAATCTGCATATATTCCTAACCATCTTGAATGCCTAAGAAATGCTTGCAACAATATCTGTCAAACACATATTAATACACTTAATTCCACATTCTTTGAATCATACGACTGTTTAAAAGATAATTGCTATTAAAGCTTTTTATGTGTGATAGCTGGTTCTCTTCAATGTGCTGATCAGTAGTGCATTTGGAAAAGCTGATGCACTCTATAGAGAAGAGAAAGTGTCTGTCACAGAGAAAAAAGCCAGAGGTCCTTCCACTAGTCTATGGGCTCAAGAGAGGAGAGCTGTCATCTGTGCCTCAAAGATAAGAAAAGAATCAGTCGATAAGGACTACTTGTGACGTCTCCCCTACAAACACCCTCTTCCTGCTTCTGTAGCTAGAAAAAGTTTACAGGGAAGCTTTTTGTCTTCACTTTCTGTAGTTGATAAAGGAAACTCTTCTGTGCTAGCAGGGAAAAAAAACAACTACACATATGCAGCACCATATTCTTATATACATGAATACTTCACATACTTCACAAGATCTCCAAAGCTCTACAAGCTCTTTATTCAATAAGATGTTGGATCACACACTGTCATAATGCAATCCCCTCCAAGGCAGACCTTTTTCAAGGCTTAAAGACATATACAGGCATTACAGTGTTCTGCGGCGCCTAACCTGAAGAAAACTTCCAATTCCAACTGTTTGGAAAATGTAATATATGCTTCCCTGGCTTATTGGTACCAGATGCAACATGCTATGTCCTTACTCTGATGGACGGAAGAAACTCTGCTTGAGAAGGTACATAACTACAGCATTTGAATTACTCAGCCTCAGCTAATTACTTCAGTCAAACAGATTTTTCTGAAGTGTGGGGTATATGATTTTGGGTAAAAGATGTCTTGTGCCTGAATCTCTCAGAGTACAAGCACAGAGAGAGCACCTATATGAAATAAATCCACATCCTTTCCAAAAAGAAACATGAATTTTGGAATAAAAAAGTTTTAACAACTTGATTCTCTCCATAGCAGTTCAACTTTCCTATTGAATTATCTAACAAACTCTGTTGCAGCAGAATGATACTCAGTAGCGTATTCTTCCAATGGAAGCTAACAGTAGTGTCTGATAGGCCCAGTATATAATGTTATTATGGTCTGTGATGTCTTAGGAGGGGGAACATCACACCCATGCCAGATCTTTTAAGAAAGCCTTCTCAGTATCACAACCCCACTGAAATATGTCCTAATTCAAAGACCCCTGCTTTTCCCTCAGAAAGTGATGTATGTTTCATTTCTTGAAACGTGCTATCATGCTTATAATGAGGATGTGATCCAACTGCTTTTCAAGATGTGTCCTGATTAGCTTACAAGGTCTTGAGCAAATAGTCCATATATACAAATTCACAGTAATTTTAGATAGTGGGTGTGGCAACCCATATGGAGTGTCAAATTATGTGGCAAAATTACATTGAATCCAGAGGAGGCAGAACACTTGCTTAAAACATACTGGCTCAGGAAACCATGTTGGCTCAAATCATATCCCAGCGTCATATTGAACAAAAGGCTTTTTTGACCTTCTCAAGTTTCATTTTAAAACTGAACACCTCAGCCAATGTTTTATTACTTGCTTTAATTTAAATTGCATTGTATTCAAAATGATCAAAGCTATTTTATAAGCAAAAAGGCAATGAATTCCTTAGCCAGAGAAATTTTAAAGCCCACATAGTACCCATTAGAAAACCAGAAATAAATCTAGCTTCATTACTTCAAGCTTGGGAGCTGTAGGATTCTGTAATTACAAAGATGGAAGAGTCTGATAAGACAGATAAATAAAGTGAATATCGTCATGGACAAATTTGTCTAGTCACTATCTTCACTGTAAGATTGCTCATAGTTAAACCTCGTCAGGTCGCTACACACTTTTGTATACCATTTCCTTGTCTACATTACCAGTGCAATTACTGAAAAGCATTTGTGAAAGAGTACTAGAACTGTAGCTACTGTGAGAAAAGATATAAAGCAGGGAAGAGTGGAAAAGGCTCAAAGGTAAATGTGGCAGAAACACATGGAAGGCTTAAAGCTATGTTAAAACAAAGGATTATAAAAGATGAATTTTGCTACATATTCCCATCTTGCATTTTGCAAAGATTTGAGATTTGGCTAGCTGTAAATTAATTTAGGCCACAATGACCTGTTAGACATTATGGAACACAGTAATGCTCCTCCCAGTGCTGTGAGAGTTGTGACTACCGAGAGTGTCTTGTTACTTTGACTAAGTGGAATCTGAACCATTTATGCAAGAAGCATCTGCAAACTGAATTCTGATGTTAAGCTGAAGGGAAATGACCTATTGCAAGGAAAGCAAGGACTTTTTTTCCAGTATGTATAGACTTTTTTTTACAATATTCAGTGCTGCTTGATAAAGGCATAACTGTATAGCTACCAGTGACCTGAGAAATAGAAAGAACTGGGTGTAAGTTGTTTCATCTATATAAGAAGTCTGTTGTCACAGTACAATCAAAGATGTTAAGAAATTATGCAAGCATTACAGGAATAGGAAAAAAAATCTGATGAAGATGAGAAGAAGTTCTGGACTTTAGGAGAGAGAGCAATAACTTGGGAAGCTCTGAACAACTAAACAGATACCTAATTAATATTCAGACTAATGAATCAAGACATCATTTTTCTCTGATCAACTAGCAAGGTTGGGAGGTAAACAGTTCTGTCCCTGTATTCTGCTTGCTTCAGTCATTTTGGAAGCTGACATCAATACTGTGAGGGTGGTGAGGCACTGGTATAGGGTGCTCAGAGAAGCTGTGTCTGCCCCATGCCTGGCAGCGTTCAAGGCCAGGTTGGACGGGGCTTGGAGCAAGCTGCTCTAGTGGAAGGTGTCCCTCCCTGTGGCAGGGGGTTGAAACTGGATGAGATTTAAGGTCCCGTCCAATGCAAACCAGCCTATGTTTCTGTGATCTCTTTCAGCTCTCAACTGCCCCTTGAGAAGGTCTCAGCTTCAGTTTTAATGCCTCAGGGAAGTGATCCTGGTTCCCAGTCTTCAAAACAGAGAAACTTCTTTCCCTAATCCTTCCAGTATGCATCTCTACAAACAACTGTAAATAGAATCAGTAATGAATTATTTCTTTTATGTCCCTTAATGCAAAAGAAAACAAATCAGAAGTGCATATGCGTTCACCCTTTGAATGGACTTTGGATGCAGATGAGTGAAAGCAAAAAGAAAGTCAGCATATTGGCCTTATTTTGCCTGAGGAGGAGCGCTCGGATTCATAAACCACACTATCTTGCAATAGGCAGAGGCCTCCAGGCCCCAGAGCAGCAGGTTGAAACAGGCTACTAGCAGTGAGAATATCAGCCCAGAGCAGGCTTCTTGGGTGGGCAGGATGGTTAGGCAGTTGCAGAGTAAAGCAGCAGCAAATAGTTGAGGCTGGGGGAGATAGAGAATCACATACTTCTGTTCAAAAAGATTTCAGTGCAGCTCCAGGAGACAGAAAGACTCTGGGAGAGGCAAAAGGGAACAAAAAATACAGTTCATTGAGAAACAGAGGTGTTAAGAAGAGAAGGTGGGTGGAGAGTTGAAGAAGTGTATCCCTTTCCCTCCCTCACATTTTCTTTAAGGGCATTTTTCTCAAGGCTTTTCCTCTTTCTCCTCCCCACAGCAATCAGCCAAGCTGGGAAGAAAAGATTGTCTCTGACCTTACTAGTGTGTCTTGGCACAGAAGACTGATAGCAAACAAGTAAACAGAGCTGACAACTGTGGTAACCACGGGAGCAAAACCTGCTCAGTGACAAGGATGAGGACTATTCCAGAGGTAAGGAAATGGGTCTGCCTTATAGTCTGCCTTGTACCTTCATTGCACTCCCCCTCTTCTTCTTCTGCTGCCACGGCTACACTGTTTATTGCCTGTGAGAGCCAGAGCAGTTGAGTTTTTGACAGGTTGGATCCAGAACGGGCTTGTCCCCGTTTCAGAATTTATGATGTGAAATAGGATGGGAGGATTTAGGAATTTTTGCCCTTCCAGTTAGTCGGCCAAATGGTATTCTGAGGCTGTATTGAGATCTGTTTGAAGCACTGACCAATAAGTAACAACATCATCAATAACAACAACAGTAATAGTAACAATGATAATAATTTCCATCTTTCAACAAATGACTTAAGAAATTACTGATGCACAAACATGAAATTTTACTTCCTGCAAACAGCTGTAGGTAGACATGGCATAATTTTCTGAATGTGAGAATGGCATGGTAAGCCTAATTGGTTGCCATGTACATGGTTTCCTTTTCCTGATTTGATGTCTTATACAAATAACTAGTAAAGTGTTAATTGCATATTTACAGACAAATTGCACTGAACTGAATTGCTTCCTCGGGGTTGCTAAAATGTACAAAACATACGAGGACAACAGAGATAAGTAAAAGTTTTGTGTGTAACCTTTACATTGTGAATGTAGATCATTCACTGTCTCCTAAAGGGTGAGAGATGAGAGTTCGCACATTGAAGAATACTTTTCCTTCTATTTCTGCCAAACTAATTTTCTTTTGCTCACTTCCCTGCCATGCTGAAAGGTCGTGACACTTACTCTCTGCTTGAGGAGTAAAAGCTGAAGTGTTTTACCTACAGGGGCATATAAAAAGAATTTGGAATTTCCTCCTTTATATTTCCTATGCTGTACTTTGCCAGTACGATCATGTTCTCTATTAGCACCTTTCAATAACAAGATTCACTTGTATGTACTTGCTCTCCATTTAGTTACTCTATATCCTGCCTAAAGAAGTCAAGAGAATAGGATTTTAAAGGAGAAAAGTTGGCATTTAACCTTTGTTAGCAGTTTCCATGAGTCAAGTCTGCTGACATATGCTTTTGAAAGGCTTCTGTTAAAGACTGAATAAAATGTATGTTTGAAAGATATAAAATGAAGTCTGTTTTCCTATTTCTTTCTGTGTCTTCTGTTACTGTTTTTATACAGGAATTGTATATAGTATATTAAGCAAGATGATTGACAGCATACATTTATTGCATGCTCTGAGGTATTTAATTCTTGTATGATTTTGCTTCATTTTTTCTTGTGATTTTTGTAAAGATCTATGTTTTCTGGTTTTGTGGCAAAGAAGATAGATACTGAGTGTGGTGACAAATGCAGTTTAGCTGTGGCATTTGAAATGAGCAAACTGTAATTGTGCCAGATTGTAATAGAGTAAGGAGCCACCAGTCCTAGCCATCTTGATATCAGCTTTATGGGCTCAAAAAGGCTTTGATATCTTCAGGAGGTATACATAATGTGATTCCATAAACCAGAAGAAGGCATGGAGGGACAGCTGGCAAGCTGCCTTTCTGATGCATAGCCCTCATTACACTGTGCAACAGCTTTAGCTAGAAATGACAGGGAAACAAAGGAGGTGAGAAAGCTCCTCAGGGAATAGTCACCTAGATCACTTGGATGACTGCTGGTATTCTGGCACTAGTCCTGTGAGTTATTTTCTAATAGGTTAGGTGGCAGATGGAGTATATGACCAATGGTAACTTTAATATGAATTTTTCTGTCTTAATTTTTTGTCTTCTTTTTCTCTCTTCAGGCCCATGGCCAGGAGCTGAGAATGGGTGCAAAGAGAGAACGATGCCTTCAGAGAAAATGCTTACTTCTGTGTGCACTTCTTCTCAGTACACTCCTTGGCTTTACAATGCTTATCACCTACATCGTGATGACTTGTGGTCTAGGTATAATACAGGATATCCTTTCCCCTGCTGCATCATCCACCCCAACTATAAGACCTCTTTCTCTCCTGCCTGCCTTCATTGTGTATTAGGCTCAGCATCTGTTTTGAGGATCAGATTTTCAGATTCTCAAAGTATCATGACACTGGTTGTGAAAAGATACGCTGTTCTTCCTCTCCCTTGGGCCATAGGGGAAAGAGATCCCCACACCCGTCCTCCTCCTCTGCCTGCCATCTAACGTGCGTGGGCTCAGTTTTGGGAGAGAGCATCATTGCATAGTCTTGCATCTCATCCTCATGTCGTAGTCACCTGCAGGAAACTGGTCTGAATCTGAGATTTGGAATTCCTCCTCCACCTTTCCATCTCTGCCCAGGCCTTAAGTCTGGTCCTAGTTTTCTAGCACAGACCAGTACAGTTGTAGTCTAGAAAGAAAAGTCATGGTGTTTTGGTAAGGAGGGGAGCTGCGAGCACGGAGCAGAAATATTAATTTGCCTTTCCTATTTGTTAAACAATTCTCTGCAAAATCGTCTTTGTAAATGTTTATGTGGTTAGAATGCTCAGTACTGAATGTGCATTCATATTGGTGGATACAGGCATCCCCTGCTCCAAAATAAGCATTATTGACTCTTCACCTAGCATTTTTCTTCAACCCCTGTGTTGGAGACCATTCACCTCAGAGACCAAGGGAAAACTTTTAGTTTAGATTTTGTCTATTTCCACTCTGCCTACCTCTTCCCATGTCAGCTGTTGAATCCATAGTATGGGAAGTCTTACTTTGATTCACAATTGGCTTATTTCAGTAAATAATAGGTCTGATCTGATGTTGATACAAGATACTGAACCTACCCAGAATGCCTACCCAGTGATTTGCAGCAGTTTAAATGAAGGAAGTTTTAGATCAAAGCAAGATGTACTAGGAAGTCTTTGTTCTGTTCTAACAAATGTCATTGCTGAGAAATATTTCCCAGGCTTGAACATCTCCCTCCATGTTTTCAACTTGCCTCCTTACTTCCTCAGTGCTATGTCCTTCTGCTTCATGTGTTCACACTTACAGTTGCTTCTTGTTTATCATTTGGCCAAATTTGGCTGATTCAGAGAAAATACACTGAGAAGGCAGAATAATCCAGCCTGTGACTGCCTAGATAGTATGAAAGAGAGGACACTACCTCTGGACTGACTATCTGTCCTTTATTTAAGTAGTCTTACAAAGTGTAAATGCAATCTTCTTGTGAAGTGAAAGACAGAATACACTTTGTTCCACAGTCAGCAGAAACTTGCAAGGAATTTGATACTCTGCATGCAAAGGAGTTTGTACCAAACAGAAATCTTTAGGTGGAAATGTCCCACAGATAACTCAGTTTTGTTGCTGTTGTTTGGAGCTGTTCTCACTCTCCACTGTTACTGCTTAGTTCTCTCCTATTTACTTCCTGCCCAGGATCCTGTGATGTCGAGCTGGGTCTTACACTGTTGGCCAGACTCCTGAATTCTAGGAATGACACTGTGGACCCCTGTGAAGATTTCTACAAGTATGCTTGTGGCAGCTGGGAAGGCAAACATTCAAGCAGAACCACAGAAGAATCACTGAATGTATTTGATGTGTTGATGGAAGAAAACCAGTTGATCCTGAAAAGACTTTTAGGTAAGGACAGATGAGTGATGTATTTTCCTCAGTCAGAGCTGACAATGCCAGTAATTGAGAGCACAATAATTCCTAACAGGGTCTGAGTCCAGCCTTTCCATTCTTCCATCATTACAGGTACAGATTTATTCTTAAGCATGTAGTATTACAATAGCTGCATTTTGAGCATTTTAGTTCCACTTGCCAAGTGTAACAGATGAAAGTCACACTGAAATTCTGGTGGCAACCCTAACCATTTTCATGTTGACTTGTAAAAGTAGACCTTTGTTGCTGTGCTTGTCTGAACGTGCATTCTGGTTCCGTGTCCTGACTCCATGTGGGACTGAAGCCCAGAAACATCACCTTCCTGTTGTGCTTCTGTTTCCAAGCAATGAAACTCAAGTGTTTGGCTTCAAGAGGAGTCATGGCACTTGCTTTGAGGGACTGTGGGAAGTACGGCTGTATCTACTAAATTGTTCTGAATCAAAGCGCAGTGCAGCATTTTCTTACAACCTTTCTCTGCTCTAATACTGCCCCAACATTTTTCTAACCACTTTTGTAGTTTTTGATTTTATTTTTGCTTTCCTAAGAGAGCCCACAGTTTGGAATAAAAGGCTCAGCTAAGGAGAAAGCAATCCAGTTCTATCAGTCCTGCATGGATACCCAAAGGATAGAATCCCAAGGAACTCAGCCATTGAAGGACCTCCTAAATCAGGTGAATGTTTGTGCTGTTTCTTTTTTTCCCCAGAAGATAATTCCTGCAGGGAAAAGGAAAGTGTGAAATTAGTGTCATATGGTCCTACATGATGGAATTTTGCTAGCACCTGTCCCTGAAATAAGCTCATGGTTCACAGCACAACCTCTAACCTTCTAGACTTAAATACTGCTTCAAGATCAGATTTTCTAACACCAAGTACCTGAATTTCTCCTCATGTTCTTATATATCACTTTAGGACTGTACAACAACCAAGACTGTAAAGAGGGATGATTTCTAATCTGAGAAGCTCAGTTTCAATAGGACCTTCTTTTCTCTCTCCTTCTTCTGCTTTTTTTCCTGTACATGTTTTCGTGTTGATAGTTGGCATTCCTTTTCCCTGTGTTGTTTTGAAGTTTGTTGCTTTGCTTAAGTGAAAGTGACAGGTCACCTTAAAGACAACAGGGTATGTAGAACTCATGAAGAGTTTCCCCTGTTGCTCTCTGCTTTGCTACCTCTCAGGTGTCATCATGACTGAGCTCATAGGAGCGGAAAGAGATTTAGTAAATATGGATCAAGCAAGTGTTTTTCTCACCTGCTGTCTTGCTCTCCCCCTCCCTCTCTAGATTGGTGGATGGAATATCACAGGTGTGGGGAAACCAAAAGATTTTAATGAAACTCTTCAGACTCTCATGGGCAGATACAGCACCTTTCCCTTTTTCAGGGTCCTTGTGGGACCTAGTCCTTTTGACCTCAAGACCAATATTATTCAGGTAAGTGGACTAAAGAAAGAGAACTATCCAGAAGCATTGGGAATAAGGAGTCAGTTACACAGCCCATGAGGCCCAGGCTTGCTGAAGTTAAGCCTATGCTCTCTGAAGAAAGTTTTCCTAACTTTCAGTAAACTTCTTGATTTTATTACATAAAAAAGCACTTATTTCTGGAAAAGGAGCAGGTGAGGAAGAAGAAATTGCTTACTTTCTCTCATCTCTTTTGCCTGACAGTACAGAATGTACTTTGTTGTGTTCTTATGTTTGCGATATGACTAGTACAATAATGGACAATAAGTGCATAGTGTGTTATGAATTTTGCAGTTCGCTGTTGTGGTTTAAACACGGTAGATGGCTAATCACCACACAGCCACTTACTCACTCCCCCACTCAGTGGGCTTGGGGGGGAAATCAGGAGAGTGGAAATGTGAAAACTCATGGGTTGATAAAAAGACATTTTAATAATTAGAAAAAAAAAAAGAGAAGTGATTCAAAAAACCCCCAATTGCTCCCTGCCAACCCTGGCCAACCTCCTTCACCCTCACTTCTATTGTTAAACAGGACATCAGATGGTATGGAATATACCTTTGCTCTGCTGGGTCCAGCTGTCATAGCTGTGTCCTCGTCCAGCTTCTGGGACCCCCAGCCTGTTAGTGGGCAGGGAAGTATGAGGAACAGAAAAAGCATTGACATTGTGTAAGCGCTGCTCAGCAATAATGAAAACATCCTTTTATTATCAACACTAATTACTTTAATCGCAAATCCAAAACACAACCTCATACAAGCTTCTGTGAAGGAATTTAACTCTATCCCAGCCAAAACCAGTGCCCCATGTAGAAATACTTAAAACTGTGGTTTACAGGTGACTCTCAGCGCCCGCAGGTTTGTAAATGAGCTGCAGGATATGATAGATCCAAAAAATTACATAGCAAACATTTTCCAAAGGTGAAAACAATTTATTAACGTTTCAGGTTTTGTGACATAAAACAAAGCCTGTGGAGCACATCCTCACATTCCCAGTGTTTCTGGAAATAGTCAGATGTATTGTACTAATAATCAATAGTAATAATAATAATAGTGAGATGTGTGTACTTCTTTTTGCAGATTGACCATCCTGAGTTTGAGATGCCACCTGAGAGTAAATTCAAAGAGAAAAATTATCTTGAGGTAACATATCAGAGGCTGAAGAAAGGTAAAAATAGCTATTTGGTGCAGGGATCTCCTTGAGTTGCCTCCTGGGTCAGAGTGCTCTGTTCCCATGGGTTACGGTCAGTGACCTCGGAAAATGTCTCCAGAAGGAATTATTTACAAAACTTTCTACTTTTCAAAAAAGACAGTTTGTAAAATGTAACCCATTTTTTAGACGCAAGGTTTGAAACTTCTGGTGTAGAAACAGAATAGCATCATTTTCATTTGTATTTGCTAAGAAATATGAACCCAGGCTTCCCTCTAGGTTTCCCCTTGACTGCTCTTCTCCAAAGTAAGGCTTTATAACTTCAAATCTGTGTATTGGTGGAGGGGTCACTAACATTTTAAAAGCTATTTTAAAACATTTTAAGCTAAGCTCCAGAAACAAGCTCTTGGAGGCTGGGAGTCGCTGCAACAAAGTTAATTTCATCTCAGCTCTGTCATTCGTCTGAACTTTATGAGAAAAACTGAGGTGATTTCAGTTTCTCAGTCTGACTCTTTCAGAAGAGTTCTCAAAACAATCAGTCTGTATCCCCATCACTACCATTCCTTTGATACCTCATGAACATAGAAACAAGAAGCTGGCATTTTCTCTCCCCCAAGTTACTGATTCATTATAGCACTACACCTCTCTCCCTTGACTCCAGAGATGGCAGGTCTACATCTCTAAAATAATTCTGATACTTAATGTTACTTTAAACTGGGACAAAAGAAACCTTTTGGGAATTCAGTGTTCTTCACTGGGAGAGGAGCTCGACCTGGCAAACTCTTCCATCTGAAGACAGTGAAGAAGAGAGTTTTAGGGCTGGGATTGCAGTGGTTTTGTAAGTTTGAAACTTATATGGTCAAGATGGATGGTTGAATGGATGAACGAATAAGTTGACTAGTTTTCAGACATGTTTCTCCCACCGGTCATATGCTCTGTATTGCAGGTTCTCCGTGTGTATCTCTCCTATTTGAAGAAACTGGGGGGCCTACTTGGAGGGCCACAGGATGGTCCCCCGGATTCTTTTTCCCTTACCTTGTCCTTCATCTCTAACCTCCAGAAGTTTGTCGCCCCACTGCAGGAAAGACAGCAGAGGGGGATGCTGTTCTTTCACACTACTATTAGGGAGCTACAGGTATCTATACCTTAAAACTTGAGCAACACTATAACACATGACATTCACGTTCTGAAGATCCAGATCAAGAGAGACATGAGACACTCTGCTTAGATGCCATTCCCTTGCAGCTTACACTTGGAGACTATTGAGCTTTAAATAACCTATAAACTTGCCGTCTTTTATTGACAGTAGTTGGATTTTTCAGGCACACAACCCTCTCTCCTCCCTGGTCCTAATTCAACAATAAAGAAGGCAATTCTCTTTTTCTACTGTAATCAATACATCGTAAAAACAGTTTAACTTGTTGAAAGTATCTCTTAAGAGTATTAAAGAGACTGCACCAGTTTCCCTGTTATTTCTTGTCAGTCAATTTAGATTCATAGTTTAGCCTGTAAACTTTGTTTTACTTCTAGGAAAAGGCACCAGCTATAGACTGGTTGTCATGTCTCCAGGCTGTCTTCCATCCTATGCAGATGAACCTGTCTCAGCCAATTGCAGTGCATGACATGGATTACATAAAAGGCATGTCGCAGCTTATCGAACAATGGCACAAGGAAAGGTAGGAGTCAATCTCTATGGTTGTAGTTATTCATGCTTCAAGGAATACTAACTGTAAATTAAAGAGGTCTGTGTTACAGTCTGCTGAATCCAGTAGCTGAAGAATTGCAAGGCTGCTGTGGCTTTATATCCACAGGTTTAGCCAGTACTCAGGCTTAGAATATATTAGCAATAGACTTGCACATGCACGCAATACATATGTATACACATATGTACATATGTCGCACAGATAAGCAAAGATGGAACACAGCGCCTTCACTGGCATACCTCCCCTTTACTGGCATTTCCCTCCCCTGCCCACCTCCATACATTTGTCCTCATACAAATATGAATATCTCAGACAGCCTGATCCTACTTCTCTCCAGCTGATCAGGATTGGTCCATACTAGTGAGATATATATATATATATACACATACATACACACAATGTGGATCATTCCAATAGCTGGTCTTAGATATTCAGGCCAGCTATATGTCCAGAAGCTAGCCCCAGATCCCCTGGTGTCCGCAGCTGCTGTCACCTGGATATATAAGCCCCTGAGTCTTGCAGCCCTACTTTGATTGCTGATGCTCTAGTCTCCTCCTGTTCGAAACACACATATATATGTGCAGATCTCTCCAGTAGCTGGTCCAAATCACTAAGCAACACTCAGACCCCTGCACTCTCTAGCAGCTAGCTTGAACCAAAGTCCCTCCAGTAAATTTTCAGACTCCTTGTTTTTCCAGTATCCCATCCCCACACAGAGAGTAGAATGGTATTTAAGAATAGCATTTAATGAGCTAGGACAGATTCTGGTGACCATGTGCAAGGCTCAGTCAGACAGATGTCATGGCAAGCCACAAGTTTACACTCAAACATTCCCTCTTACCTCTTTTCTTCTCCCTTTTCCCAAGTGTGTTCCCTCCCATCCACCATGATCCTTCTGTTTCTCTGCCTTTGGCACTTCCCACAAATATCCCATAATAAGTCTCACAGAATCCCACAGGCCCTTCAAAATACTCTACAGTATGTTTTACCCAGTCCTAAAAACGGTCTCTCTCCTGCTTCCCATAAAGAACACTTTGCCACAGCAGGCAATTACCCTTGAGTCTTCATGGTGTTCTGGGAGAGTTTCTTTGGCTGACTCATGTCAAGTCATCCCCCTCTGATAGACAAAGGTGTAGCCCATTCAGAGTACTTTGTTGTCATTATTCAGGTTACTAGGTTTCCTCTGCCACAAATTATTTCTCTCACACTTGCCATACTTCTGTGCTTATAGTGACCAGCCTTCAATCTTCAGTCCTTTTAAATGCTATTTTCCCACAGGGTCCTTCACATTTATATGATTGTTTGTCTGATTGGGAATCTCTCCCCAGCCCTTGACAGTCGATTCCAAGATGCACGCCTGGAACTATCTAAGATTCTTTATGGGAAAATGGGATCTAGAATGGTGAGTTAGCCTTTAATCATCTTCATTCAGCCTCTGAGAACCTGAACAACCTATAACATGCCTTGTGGATGTTCTCTCAGTGCCCTGTCTGGATAGATGCTTCTCAGATTTGGGGAGGAAAACTACTCTCACTAGGCCATTAAGTGCTTCCTTTTTCTCAAAGAAATGTGGAAGTAGACAAGACACAAAAACCTTTAGAGAACTAAATGCACTACATCATGGGATAGGGAGCAATATATAGACAGTCACCTTTCTTCTACATATTTGTCTCAGCTAGCATATGAACCTTCATTTTGCATGAAAATAAGTGGAGTAAATCATAAGGAAATCAATGTTTTACTTGATTAAATTCTTCTGAGATACCTTAAATGGAACATTACTTATCATTCACTGCTGTCATTTTCAGATAGCAGCAAGTATGTTACGGACTGTACATCTACGTATCTTTTACTGTATTCCTATCTCTCTGTCCTCACTTTCATGTGTCTCTCTTTCTCTGTTCTTACAGATCCCACCTGAGCGCTGGAGGAAGTGCTTAACTGATACCAACTCTTTCTTTGAGCCAGTTCTGGGACAGATGATTGTGCAAGAAATTTTCCCTCAGCAGACAAAGGCACTTGTAGGTATTCATCCTATTAATCCCAATCAGCTTCATCTGTCTTTTTTTGACATGCCAGCTTTAGACCACATCAAGGCAGCAAAATCATGTGTACGTTTTTATACCTTTTTACATATTCCTGTACTTATGCACTTCCCCTCCTTTTTAGGGAATGAAAGATGTCAGAACCAGATATTGCTGTCATTGGTAGAATAATAATTGCTAAATGACAGTTATTATCTTTATATCAACTGCTAGCAAAGTCATGTGCAGCACCAATGCTTATGACAGCCCTACAAATGCATGCCATGTCAGTGTGCTTCCTGGAATGACAGTACTAACAGCATTCATCACCAATCTGACATTTAAATAAGACTTTAAATTCTCAAACCATTAATGCATTGCATGGCCATTTGTACAGAAACAAATCAATGCCAAAACATTCTGAGTACATCCACAGTAAATGGAGCACCTGCCTGCAGTGTGGGATTTTTCTTTTTCCTTTGATGACCAGAGTTCCTTTTTCTTCGAGGGAAGTTAGTACAGGCACCAGCTTTTATAAAGAGCTTGCAGTGTATAAACTGTCATGAGTAAATAACTGCAGCAAAAGTTAGTGAAAAACTAAGACTACCTGTAGTGAAGCACAAAGCTGAATGAACAAAACAATTCTGTGAAGGAGATGCCCTGATTGCCATAAATTTGCAAAGGGAGACACTAGCATGAAATACTTGTGGATACTGAATTCTAATTTTATTCAAGAAGTGGGGCAATCACTTAGTCCATTCCTATCCCATAGGGGATTGAATGAAAAAGAAATACGTTTCATTCTTAGTTACCATAAGAAGCAAGTTGAAAAGGTATGTGGAAGAGAATGGTAAGCCGCATGAGGAACCACTGGATGCCAAATAACTTAAGCCTAAATCATTGTAGAAACTGAAATCTCCTCTTTCATCACAAGAAGAGGAATTTTCCCCCAATTATCCTGTGATTGAATTACGGGAACATAGGAATATGGTAGCTAAGCCTGAAAGATGTTTTTCTGCAGTTCTGGCCATGCCTTCTTTTCTTCACGGCAGGCTGAGCAGATGTTCTCCGAGATCCAAGATGCCCTCTATGACCAACTGGATCAGTTGAAGTGGATGGATGAACAGACTCGCCAAAAGGCTAAAGTCTTGGTACGTGCAGAAGGCAGAAGTTACTGAGACCTTCCTTTCCCTAAAACCTTTGCAGATATATTCTGTGTTCACATATTCCTATCTGCTTCTACAGGCACACACTCTTAAATAGATGTCTTATACACACTGAGAATTTTAAGTGGTTCTAAGACTGCCATCATGCACACGTGATCATGCATTGACGTGTAGGCATAGAGAGGCGCAGTGTTTGTTTGTCCATTGGATACTGTGAATTAATCTTATTGAGATGCCATTCAGTTCAATACACCCAAAGATTTAAAAACTATGAAGATGAGTGCCAGAAAATAATGCTATAAAGAAAAAGAAGATTTGAACACCGCTAGGCCTCAGGTCATTGAATTAAGAAAGCAAAGGAGCAAGAGATGTCTTGTTGAAACAGAGTAGCTGTCATTTTGAAGGGTTGAGTCACAGATCATATTTAGGTTGTTTAGAAATAGAGTTTAAAAACTGCTGTTAAAATGTAAAACCTTGTATTGCTCATTTTTCTTGCTGTTGTTGTTGTTGTTATTAGGTTTCCAAACTACAAGCGGAGATTGGCTATCCAGCTCACATACTCCAGACTGACAAAATGAACGTGGAATACCAGAATGTGAGCTATATAATGTAAACATGCCTGCCTCGTTATTGGCAGTTTACCTCTACCAACTGCTATCATGTCTGCTCCTAAAGGAGGCTACGACCTCTGTACCAATGCACATTTTCTACTGTTCATTTTCTGAGAACAGATGGGCCCAGAAAACCTTTATGTATTTCTTCTATATTGTTACCTATATTTAGAGTGTGGGTGGCCTGATAGAGAGTGGTTGTGACCTACTTATATGTTCTGTTCGGCCTGCAGATAACATACTGTCATATATTAAATTGAAGTCTTTAGAACTGAGAGAGAAAAAACCACAAGTATTGCATTGGTTTGTCTTTTGATGAACCCTTTTTTACCCATGGGACATTTTCTCACACTGTCCAATTAGTTCCTTGCTCATGCCCTATAACATTCACATTACCTGTCTCTTCCCTCAGCTGGTGATAAACGAAGACACTTTTTTCCTCAATGTGGTGGCTTGCTTGAAAGTACAGAGGGAAAATTCCTACTTGAAACTCCTTCAGCATCCTTCACAGGATAAGTAAGTGTCAGATAGTGATCTGAAAGAATACAACAGAATCACACACTTGTGGACTGAGGTTAGGAAGGGACCTGTGGAGACCACCTAATCCAACCGTCCTGCTCAAAGCAGGATCAGCTAGAATAGGTCACTCAGGACTGTGCCCAGTTGTATGCCTATATCTCTCTTTTTGTGTGGAAGGAGGACTAGTGCAGATGGGGAGGGTGTGTGTGTGCGTGTGAAACTGGACACAGTACTTCCAGACATGGTTTCACCAGTCCTGAGCAGAGGAGCTGCCAGTGACACTTCTCTTAATGCAAGACAAGATGCTGTTGTCCTTCTTTGATGCAAGACTGAATTGCTGCATGCTGCTTAAAACCCCCTTGAGTATGGCAGCTTGTCTTGCATTGAGCTCATGCTACCAAAAACCCCCACTGTTGTGGAGGGAGCCCCAGACCCCTGAAAAAAGAGGAACATTCTTTGTCAATAAACTGTTGATTGAGGGAGCTGGTTGGTTGTCCTGGACTTAGCAGCAAAGCAAACAGCAAAGCACTGTGATGATGTGAATGCTGGCAGGATCATCTCAAAGGCATGGCATATGATGCTTCATAAAGGCAGGCAGTGTTCACGGGCATGCTTAGGATCTCACACCTCCTGAAGAGTTTCTGTGCAGGACTTCACAGGAGGTTATGAATCCTGACTTACGTGGCAGGGAAGTTGTGAGGGTGAATCCCTTAATGTGTATGAAAGCTAAGCTACTAGTTCTGACCATCTGTAAGCAAGCAAAGGTTTATTTCAAACACCTTTAACTGTAGAAAATGTGAATTTCATCATTTGGTGCTGCTGTATGAACAGCTGTACTGAGCAGACCATTTCTGCAAGACCAATGGAGGAAAAGAGTGAGTGATGAGATAAGGAGTTAATACATTCTCTTATTTCCCTTTTTCTGCTTCTAGCTGGCATGTGTCTCCCTGGACTGTGCGTTCATACTACTCAATGAGGCACCACATGGTGGTCTTTCCTGCTGGAATGTTCCGCAGCCCTTTTTTCCACACAAAGTTTCCCAGGTATGAAGGGGCTGCAAAGGTGGAAGCTTGAATGTAGTCCCTTGGCTGTGTGATGTTTCCAGGAAGAATTCTAATGGGTCTGTCTTTAACCACTTTTTCTTACTGCATCCCAGAAAGACACAGGGGGTAAATAGTTTTTTCTTAAGCCGGATGGATACTGCCTCATGAATTCTGAAAGTGTGATCATTGATACAGCTGGAGCAAAATCAGAATCTAGATGAAACTAAGCTAAGCCAAGTATATTACTCTAGAACAAAGAAGCAGAAATCTCATGTAGGTTAACTGCAAAGAAGGCAGTTCACCTTTGCCTCTCATTTTCTCAATTCCAAGAATTCCAAAACACTAACCCATGCAAATCTCATTCAGAGAAAATTTGAGCTTCTCAGCAGCTTCTTGTCTGAAGTCTTCAAATGGGCCAAACACAGTTCCTTTTCTTATTTTTTTAGATAAACCTTTTCTAATAAGCAAATGCATTTTTAATTCCAAGTCTTCCCCTGCTACAATGACAATTCTGTAGACCACATATTTGCTAAATGCCAGTTATTATCTTCATATCAACTTTGGTTGGTTGGATTCAACAAGAATCAAAGTTGGGTTCTTTCATCATGTGCAACAGATTTGTTAAGCAATTTTTGATGTTTAAAGCATTTTAAGCAGTTGACTGTCAAAATATTATTTGATGTCCTTTTTCTTTGCATGATAATGGATAGATTTCCTAATCCCAGTGTACTGAAAGAGAAGTGGGGCAGGCTGTCACTTACAACATTTTTCTTCTTTGAAAAAGTGTCCATAGCTTCTGATTCCTTTTGTATTCCATGTTAGTAAAATACATTTTTCTCACTGTCATCCCAGTTGAGTAGACTGATAAGTCAAACCCGATCAGCTTTTGGTGAGTTGGAACAATAGCTTTTTATTCTGATGATGCTCCGAAAGTTTAAACGTTATCAACAAAAGCCAATTCAAATGACTGTGAGGACAGTTGTTAAAATAAGAAGTCAGCAAAGCAGTACAATTGTTACAGAATCATAGAATGGTTTGTGTTGGAAGGGACCTTTAAAGATATCTGGTCCAACCATCCTGCCATGGGTAGGGACATATTTTGCTAGATTATGTTGCGCAAAGCCCCATCCAATCTGACCTTGGCCAGTTCTAATGGTGAGACATTCTCAACATTTTTGGACAGCAATATGAAGTTATCAGCTACAGAGCTTCTGAAAGATCAGTTCTAAGAAAAGATGAGTTCTGTTCTTTTCACTTCCTACTGAGTTCCAAGTGATGTAATAATGATCTACTACAAACATTTTATGCTTCAGCAGCATTAATAAATGCATGCAAAGAAAGAATGTGTCTATCATTTCGTATTATGAAAATACATTTTGAGGGTACTCTTACTTGTGTGACTATTTTAAATTCATTGCATAGAATCATAGAAATTCAGATTGGAAAGAACTGCTGGAGATCTCTATTACGGAGATCTCTATTACAGCTCTCTGTTTTCATCAGGGACAGTAGTCCTGATAGGACAAGGGGTAATGGGTTCAAACTGAAACAGGGGAAGTTCAGGTTGGATGTAATGAAGAAGTTTTTTGCTGTGAGGGTGGTAAGGTGCTGGCACAGGCTGCCCAGAGAAGTGGTAACTGATCCATCTCTGGCAGTGTTCAAGGCCAGGTTAGTTGGAGTCTTGGGTGACATGGTCTATCGTGGGGTGTCCCTCCCAATGACAGAAGGTTGGAACTGGATGATCTTAAGGTCCTTTCCAACCTTAACTATTTTATGACCCTATGATTTTATGATTACAATCTCTTGCTTGTAGCAAGATCAACAATGCTAGACAAGAGAAACTGTAGTCAAATCTTCATGATTTTAATTTGTCTTGCCAGTGTTATGTCGTTTTTCGCTAGAGAACCATTGCAAGATTGTTTCTCCATCCATCCTGCTTTTGTATGATTACCATTGCCATTATTGTTTGTGCAGCAGTTCAGCCAGTAGTGGGTAAATAGGGATGTATCTCAATAACAGTAGATGTCATTAGAATTCATAAAAAGCAGAATCTCATTCACAGACTCTTCATTATTATGATGACTTATTAGCTATTAATACTTTAATACAAGCCCATAGTAAAAATTTAAGTATTGGTACAGTAATTTACACTAATATTTGCATTTTTACAGAGTGAACCACATCTGGGAGACAGTAAATAGAAAGTGCTTCTGGATACTCTCAGGGTAGAATGCTCCTACGCAGCACACAGTTGTGCTCAATGGCCATAATGAATGCTCACCTGCCCCCTTTTTCTTTCCAAAAGCACTCCTTTCATGTTTATTTTTCAGTGCTGTGAACTTCGGAGCCATCGGGGTCTTCATGGCACATGAACTTCTTCACACATTCTACGGTTATGGTGGGTACTTCCTGTGGTGTCTTTGTTCTTCTAGGTCCCCACTGATACTTTCTCTTAGGGAATCTTAAATCCTGGCCACTATATGAACGTACACCGATATTATTCAGGTAGATGAAGCTAAGAAAAACCCACTGCAGATCATGCTGACTGCTAAGATGACTCAATGATTAATGTGAGGAATACAGGGGAATGCCAGAAAAACCTTTACTTATTATGATTTTTTTTCTCCTACAGTGCTGCCTGGGGGCTGTCCTACATGCAACGGGAGCGCACTACAGAAATCTATAGACTGCTTGGTTGAACAGTATGAAAGCTATGGCTTTAAGGTCAATGGGACTTTTACACTGTTGGAGAATACAGCTGACACTGGAGGGCTTGCCATTGCTTACCAGGTATTGTAGGATGCTTGCCTCTCTAATCTCACGGTCTCACCACACAACTCAACCGCTGTGTGACAAGATTGTTATGCTGTTTTTATTAAGGCCATGGTCAGCAGCAGAGACTCTGAGAATGAAGAGAGAGAGATACAAACTTGCTAATTTATTAAATATATACTAGATTTATATATTTCATTGAGAGAAACATGGCTTTGGGACACTGTCTGAAGGGGGATTTAGTATTATTAATTTTCTCTCTCCACAGGCCTATAAGAATTGGCTGAAAAAGCACAAAGAAGAGGAGGATTTACCTAATATTGGACTTTCACATGACCAGCTTTTCTACCTCAGTTTTGCTCATGTAATGAATTCTAGGCTACTTGTGTCTTTCTCACTCTCCATTGTCGTTCACATTATTACAGTTTGTCTTTCTCAATATTCAATCACTTTTCCCTCCTCTTCCCAGAACTGGGAATAACCAATGTGTCCAAGAGAAAAGAAAACTAAAATTCACACATAGGACCCCTAACCTGTTATGGATCTCAAAGCTAACAAAAGACCTGTCTGCGTATATATCTTTTCCAAAGCTCTGAAATCTACCAAAATTAAGTTGTAGCAGACAAGTTGTGTCAGTGAACGCATGCTTCATTGCCAGGTTCTGAGTACTTTTTACTGTTGTTAACAATCTTGAACATGGAAAGTGGAATTTTATTGGAAAAGGTACATATCTCTCCATGCCTTCCTTCAACCACTTCTCTGGCATGGTGAATAACTAGAGGTCATATCATTCTGAATAACTGAGAGTGAAAAAAAGGATTTTGAATGTTAATTAGAGGTAAAGAGCTAGAAGTACATGCACACATCGTTGGAGATTTCTGTGGGAACCTGGCTTAATTATTTCTGCAAAGTTGTACCTTTGTCATTGTGCAGTTGATTTCCTCGTAGATAATTAGATTTATGTACTCAGACAAGTCACACTCTTGAAGTGACTGTAATTGTGCAAAGGAGAAGGTTTTGTGCATGTATTTACATTAGGTCAGAGCAGTGGGTAGAAAAGCAGTTCTGAAATCACAGGTTATTTGGTGGCAAGTTTTGTGTTTCAGAGGCTGTCTGACAGCTATTTCATCATTTGTCAATGAATAAAAACTGAAAACACAAAAGTGAAGACTCAGATTGCTAGTTTAACACCTGTAAAGTCACATCACCTTCCACCCAGTCTTTCAAGTAGTAAAGAGATGTTGTTTAAGGATAAGCACTCATTGCTTTTGCTTAAGAATCTAAATCTAGACGCTGAGACTCCATCTACACCATTATTTTAGATGGAGTTCAAGGCTGCATGAACCTAAACTCCAAGCTGGTCTAAATCCCCTGCATTCTGTACTATGCAGTATAGAAAAAGAGCAGATAGCTTGTCAGATAAGGAAAGAGGGACAAAGAGGCTTTGGGAAAGGGAAAAGAGTCAGAAATCATGGTGATGGAAGGAAAGACCTGAACATAGTTGGCACCCATGTGTGTTTCCTTGTTTACTCCAGCAGCCTCAGTCAAATGTACAGGGGTTTGAGGAGCCTAAAGTCTTGTTTCTATGAGGACTTTCAGTCAGATTGACTTCCCTGGTTTGCTTCCTTTCAGGCAATGTGTGGACACCAGGATCCTGAGAAATTACAGTCTTCCCTGAACACAGATCCACACAGTCCCCTGCCACTTCGTGTCTGTGGGCCTGTCAGCAACAACCGGGACTTTGCCAAGCATTTCCACTGTTCCAGTGGATCCCCAATGAACCCAGATAAGAAATGCCGCATCTGGTGATCTGCATGTAAAAAGAACAAGAGAAGTATGACCACAGGGAGAAGAAGGGCTGACCTATAAAAATATGACCATCTTCTCAGGGCCCCAAGGCTGATGTGACGCTCCTATTCACTCTCCTGCCTACCTTTTCTTGTCACCTTTTTTTCAGCAGTTGATTGTAGCAAAATCGTTAAACTATGCTCATAAGAGGGTCTTCTGCTGCTCTCAACACTGTCCCATATGTGACAACTCTAGAGTTTAGCAAGTCCTAAGGTAGCAAGATGACTACCTAGTAGACAACAACTTCTGAGTCATAAACAGAAGGACTGTTACATTATTAGTCCCTCTCTTCCGTGCATTTCTTGCCTATTCCTGCAACCTCACATGTTGAGTGGGCAGGGCAATAAGCTGAAGCTCTAAAAGTTGTTCACATAAGATCTGACGTTAGGGAAACCCTGTGGGTAACTGTATGTCATGGTTTAAGACCAGCTAGTAACTCAGACACACGTGTGGCAAAACACATGTGGGTTACCAGAGAGGGAAGAATCCTCTTCCTCTGCCAATAAATGGGGAAAGGAGCTAAGAAAGATTCAAGGCTCTAGCTTCTAGGCTGAAAGATAAGTCACCTAATAATGAAGGTTGCTGAAGACCTTCCCTATTCTCTGTTTCATCAGCAAAACTCTTAAGAGACAAAAGAGGGAAAAGGAAAGCATCCTCATTAGTGGGAATAGGATTGGGAGCTGGGAAGAGTCTGACTTTCTTCTTTCTTTCTTCTCCAACAAGATTCTTTTTTTTAGCCTATATTTCAAGTTGAGGATATGGTTGAGGGTGGAGGAACAATTACAAGGGGTTTTAGAAGTTTCTGAAGACTGAACAATTGGAATTCCAAGAACTTCTCTGGATCCTGAACCTGGTTCTCTCGTCCCTATATTTGTACATATATAACATACGAACAGAGAAGTAGAGTTGCTGTAAGGTTTTACTTTCTACTTGAAATTTAATTTTATGTATTAAATTACTTTAAAGGCAAAGAGAGAGAGAAGTAATATATTTTAGGGTAGCAGGAGACACACTTAAAAGCACATTCTCAAGAGCAACCTAATAGTTGCATCAAGTTCAGGTTCTGACAACTAGAAAATATAGATCAATGTTCTAGAATTTATCAAAGTTGTTAAATATACAAAACATGACTACCTTTTGCATGTTCTTCAAAGTGTCCTTGATGATGGGAGAATATGGATTTTACTTATTATACTGGCTGCCTCGGGATTGTTTGTAGAAGTGGTGCAAATGGAAATAGCCCTTTTCAATGTAAGCACTGTACAAATTCTTAAAATCCTAATTACTCCGTTATTCTGTTCCAGTACTGACTAATGCAGGTAAATATTTTCCAAGAACAGACTTCAAAGAGATTTTGTTTTCATCAATTAAAATGTTAGTAAAGTGTTTGCTTCAGTGAAAAAGGTTGTTTGGATTGCAAACTCTTTTATGACCAGGCCTGTTTCTTTGTTCTGTATTAGTACTGTTTCCAGCATGACTGAAGTTCATAGCTGAACCTCACAAGTAATAAATAATAGTACCTAGAATTAATTTTATACAATTGCATCATAAAAAATAACAAATTTGGCTTGTGCTTATTTTTACTCTTTAAACAGTGTATGCTCTTCCTCCACTCATTTGATGAATTTTGCCTTCGCAATATGTCCACACTATGCCTTAGATTAATAGCAATTAACATTGTACCAGACCTTGCGTATAATATAGAAGTTATTTCAGTGTGCTGAGACTACTTGGCTTCTTTGTGTGTTATGTATAGAAAAAGTGAAATCTGTTGACAATCTGCATTTTGAGGAGTCTTCAGCTTTTCCAGTATCTATCTTGTGCATGGTGGGGACAGGTCTCTGGACTATGCAATTTTTTCTTGTTCTTACTATGTATGATGAATTTATGAATATTACGTTTTGAAGACAAGGTCACTTTGAAGTTGGTGAGTTGAATCAATTCTTGCTTATTACTCTATGATGTTTTTACACAAAGAACATGTGGGAAGTGTAAGAAGGGATGTCTAGCTTATAAAAAAATAGTGCGTGCACCTTGGACTGAGAATTTATTGTGTTTCTCAAGGAGAGAAGGAAACACTCTCAATAACTGTACAAGATCCCAGCCCTTGTTTCAGTGTTGCAAGTTCTCTGGGATACTATTGGTGAAGAGAAGCCATGCTGCCTAATAGCTGATCATAAAACACAGGTAGATGTTCAAACTGTTATCATCAGTGACCACAGCAATCATTTCATGCTTTATGTCACACATTAAAGAAAGAGCACAATGCTGCCAGTGCTCAGAGCAAGAGCCAGATCCAGCACCAGATCCTTCACTGCTGAATTCCTCAGTCCCTCTGGATCCTCGTGCTGCACCATGTCGATCACCTCCATTCCTTCCCCCGTTGATGAGGCCACAAATGTTTCCTTCATTTGCTCCAAGTCTTTACCTAGCGGATGTTAGGGACAACATCAGCTTTCTTCTAGTTCTCATTCTTCATACTTTGATATTTTTACCTCTGTTTCCCTTCCTGTTTTCTCTCCCTGCTTTCTAAGCTTTCAACTCTGTTTCCTCCTTCATACTAAACAACTTTTCATTCATAACCCCCTTTCTTTTGTCCTTTTCTTGTTTCCATTCTTCCTCATTCAGTATATATTCTTCTATGCTCACTGACCCCATAGCATCCTCATAATTCTCAAGTGTGGTTTCTTGGCGTGTATGGATGTGAGCATGCAAACTTGATCTAAACTTCTCTCTCTTTACCCTGCCAAGTGCATGCAATTGAGGCAGGGTAGTGAATGGTTATCCAGGAAGGTGAGGCTATCATTGCTGTTTTACAAGGGCAAATGAGGTATAAAGGGAGCAAGACACTGGCAGAACTGGGGACTGAAATCTGGTTTCCTGTGGTTTGACACTTGAAGGATATTTTCTTTTCCCAAGGCAATCTTTGCTGTCCTCTTGTTACAAGTGTATCTTTCTTCCACTGATTTTGT
>WYDI02040377.1:0-55590 GCA_009867235.2 Psittacus erithacus
TCTTTACTGTAAGGGTGGTGAGGCACTGGAATGGGTTGCCCAAGGAAGCTGTGAATGCTCCATCCCTGGCAGTGTTCCAGGCCAGGCTGGACAGAGCCTTGGGTGTCGTGCTTTAGTGAGAGGTGTCCCTGCCCATGGCAGTGTGGTTTGGAACTAGATGATCTTAAGGTCCTTTCCAACCCTAACTATTCTATGATTCTATAAAGTAATATGTAACAAAACCCCCAATTTAATGTCATTGGATCTAAAATTAATCTCTGAGATTAATTATAAGAACTCATTATAATTCTTATTATAAGAACTTTCCTGTGAAGAAATGTGGAATTTGGGAAATTTTCTTCTGTGTTTTAGGCTTCCTAGCATAGGGAATACAGACCCACTAGGTGGTTTTACACATCACAGAGTGGCAGAGCCTGGAAGATCCCCCTGGCGATCGTCTAGTCAGTCTTCCAGCACAGAGGAAGGTCAGCTTGAGTAGCTGGGTTTTGAGTATCTCCCGTGGATGAAGACTTCGAAACCCCTCTGGGTAAGCTGTGCCAGCGTTTGACCACCCTCACAGTAAATATGGTTTTTTCTAATGTCTTAAAAAGAAGTGTTTTATTTATTTTGTTTAAGGCATTTTTGTATGTTTAAGCTTCTCTCAGATTTACAGATATGTCTGTTTGTAAATGATAAATGATTGTATGTTTTCTCTGTGCTTAGGCTTTTTGTTCCTAAACATCCCAAGATAAAATGAAGGAACTACAAATGCCACAACACACACAAGGACACCTGGATAAATGGGTTTGCTACCATGTGTATTTCACTGAGAGCTCTACTGAGAGAACAAAACCCCTGAAAGATCTAAACAAGTGTTTCATTTTAGATACTAGAAGCAATTCTCCAAAGTTTTGTTGTCCAAATAAAGACCAAGAAAATGCAATATTTAGGTCATAAATATGTAAGGTTAGTTTCCTGTAAGAAATTAGTACCTGTGTGTGGTCTTGGTTTATTGAAAGCCAGAACCCTGTTACAGCATTACTTATTGGAAGACCATTCCGGTATCATAGAATCATAGAATGGTTTGATTTGGAAAGGACCTTAAGATCATCTAGTTCCAATCCCCCTGCCATGGGCAGGGACACCATAGTTAAAGTTCATGATCTACATGTGATCTACATGATCTACAGTTCATGACTACTGTAATTTGATCTGAATTTTCCTTTAAAAAAATTTCCTTTAAAAATGGTCTGGGAGCTATAGCGTTAACTAATTACATCTGTCTTGTTGAGTTGAGAGAAGGTAATGCAATTGATAGCACTCAACTTCATCCAGTGCTATTATCTGGCAACCTGATAACTACAGGTAAAAATTCTTATTCCTGTATTTGCATAGGTATTAGTAGTCTCCTTCCTGAACAATCTTTGCTTACTGGATGTGGCTAATTATTCCTTGTCCTAGATCCAGAGGCCACCTCTGAATGAGGAACTAGAAAGAGTCAACACAGTTCAGAAATGCCATTTATGTAATGCTTTTCAAATCCTTGTTACAATATTCAGAAAATAAATAATTGATGTATTTAATTACTATGGCTTCTCTCATCATAATATTTTGGATTTTTTTTTTATTGTTTGCAGGATGATTTGCTGTGAGAACAGCTGATTTCTCGGCTAAATGTAATTTTAATTTGTATGTAGCTAGCTTAATGTTTTTCACAATCTGTATTTTGATAGCACTATGACAGTGCAGGTTATATTTATGCCAGTTAACAAATCATATAGTTTTCTGTGACTGGAAACAGACTGAGACATGCCCAACCTGTTGTACTGCATTCATTCAGGTGACCTGCCCCAAAAGTTGCTTGACACATCAGTAAAGAAGAAATACTGAAAGCAACTGGATCCAGTTTTTGTGATGTCTCTGCCTGCCTATCCCCTATGAACAAAATATTTTTCTACAGAAAAGAACTGTCGGGTAGGATAAGAATTGTGTGGTATGAATGCATGAGTCAAGTGTCTGCGCAAGGAGAAAGCAGTTGATGCCTCCCAATAGTGGATACATAGAAACATCATGGATGAGATAAGGTTTCTGCTCAGTAAGAAATTGTTAGGGTGAGAGCTCAGCCATCAACACAAGAAAAGACATATATGACAGAGAAGGTAGGGTGACTGTTATCTAGCTGAAATACTAACACACTTGAGAGTGTTATGAAATAGAAGCTAAGAATGAGATGGGATTGGACATCTCAGAATTGTCATTAAAATGCTCTAAAACCAGAAGATGTGATTAGAGATTCTTTGCCTATTTCTCTTGTTTTTTGTGGTAAGTTGTCTCAAAGAAGGGTTTTATTAGTTTCAGCATGCTGCTGGCTTAGGTTGGGCCCTGCAGAGATTGTTTTAGGAGATCTTAAGGTGCCACAGCCCCAAACAGGAGCCTATATGGGTCCTTTAGAGCGAGAGTTAGAGACAATGCCTCATATTCATTTGCAAGTCCTTAACAGACTTGTTTTCATAGTCAGGAATGGGCCTAGACTGTAATGTTAACTATCTCAGAATGTGGTTTTATTTTTTTTAACAAAAATTATTATACCAGGGTAATCTAAACTGTCAAACTGGGATGTGTATACTTTGCATTGTGCATTGTTTCCTTTTATGTACTGTTTGTCATTAACAGTCTTGGCATGACTGCTTCCCAGGTAGTAAATATATTCTGGCATAATTAAAGCAGTTCCACTTCCTTTGCAGGCAAAACCTCAGAGATGGTATCTCTGGAGAGAGACATTGGAACTGACGAGAAGTTGCCAACTGCTATTTAACTGTTAACCAGTATGCCAGGTGCCATCTTTTTGAGTCACCATCCTTGACCACCTCTGCATTAACGTTTACACTGGCCTGCTGTGGTCCATAGGTCATTATTTTGGCAACTATGAAAATTGAGTTATAAAAAGTTACTGTGTTTTTTCATCTTTTTTTCTTTTTTTTTCTTTAGCTCATTATATATGTTCAGTTAAAAATAAAAGACATTGCAGAAAGCAGTTTAAAGACTTGTGTTTCATCTATGTGAAAATCCATGTAACAATGTAAATAATTCTTAACAAGGTAGCTAGCTGACTTCCCTTAGCAAGATATTCGTGTGGGATGTGCTTCTGAGGATACGCCAGATTAGCTCTGCTGCTGCAGCCAATGTTCATGGACATAAATTCATGGATGTTGGACTTGTTGCTGCCACTGTGTAAGCAGATTGTTTATCACAGAAGTTTTGGACAGGCACAGAAGCTTACTTCTATAATTAAAGTTGTAGCATCTGCACAATAGTTATGCACTTTAAATTACTGTTTCTCAGCATCACCTCCCTCTATTGATCTTCAAACCTGCAGAAAGTAAAATTGAAAATACAAGCAGTTCAGGCAAAAAAATCCATTAAGGCTTGTAAAGAGTACAGGATACTGCATGGTTTCTAATGCAAGGGCAGGGCTACAATATTTTTTCCTATCTCACAGGAACATTGTAAGAGGCATCTGAATATTGTGTGATGGAAAGGGACATAAATCTTTATGGAAAAAATGAAATTATGCATTAGCAGTTAGCCTCTGCAGCAGAAAAGACATAGGTTGTAAAGTCTTTGGAAAGCCTTTCTCCCATGCCACCAAGTCATTTAAATCACATTGTATTCTTTGGGGAATATTAGAGCTGCAAAAGCTAGCCTGGCCATAACTTTGTGTAAGGCATAAATTAAACACAGCTATTGACTGTTTGGAAAATAAAGGCCCAGTTTGCATTAACAAGGTTGAACTGGATGATTTTATTTCTTTTGGAAAAGAACTTGGACCCTTTTTTCTGTGTTTTACAAAAAAAAAGGATGTAATGTTTCAGGTGACTGCTGCATTCTATGTTTGAGCCTTTACTTGAAGAAAATAAGATTCAGGGATAACATTCTTGTACAAATACTGGGGGTATACCTTGTTTATTTCCAGGACCAATATTATTAAATGGATTTGAAAGAGAACCATCCAAAGATGATGTTCACCAGTAACAGAAAAGCTTTCTTGAATGGAGTGCTTCACATTGAGCATAATCATACTGCCTGAACAGATGCAATTTAATAAGATGACTGACCCTAAATCTAGATGTAACAGAAACTTGGATTCTTCAGTTACGTTAATTTGATGACTTATTTTATTTATGATAAACTCCTTTTGGAGTGAAATAGTAGAAAATGAGCCCAGAGAAGAGATTGGTCTGTACCCAGCCTCCCGGTCAGGGCTGGCTATGACAGCACTGCGTTGCTGGGGAGGAAGCATTTTTTGGATGTGCAAGGGCAGTGAAATGGCACTGCTGCCAGCCTGGTGCAGAGTAACTGGGACCCCTTCCTGGGGCCACAGGGTATGTGGTGGCCTCACCATACTATGGGGGTGCTGGGAGTACCTATGCAAGCTACTAATCCTGGATTGGGTCCTTCAGTGGCATCGCAGTGCTTTCCACTTCTTCTTCTTGTACCATGCTGTGTACACCTAGAAAGTCCAGCAGGGAATTTGGCTCCTTGGGCACAGTGAGGGGAAAAAAAAGCAGTGGTTGGGGGAAAACAGGTTAGTTGTGGCAAGGTGGTGTCATGCTACACAGGCGGTAGGAGCCCTGGAATGCCAACTGCTCTTCAGAGGCCTCATGGATGTCTCCTGCAGCAGAGCCCAGCCTGCCCAGACACAGTGGGCGGGCGGGCAAGTGGTGCTCAGCCACTGATCTCCTGCACAAATGGAGATTGATGCAGACTAGTCAAGGGTAGGAAAGATCAGGCTCTAAATGGGCAAACAAATCCGTGTCCTTCACCACTTCTGAGAGGGGATCCTTCTCTTCTTCATTGCTTGCTTTGCCTTTCAAAGGATTGATGTATCCTGTCTGAATCCTTGTACTAAGCACCAGATAGCGCCTGTAGGTGTGGAGAAAACTTCTGAAAGGAATGAAGTGGCCTACAGTCAGCAGTGCTACCTTCTTCACAGGTACAACCAATTCCTGTATAGGAAGGGTGGCAGAGTTGAGCAAAGAGTGGAGATGAGCTGGGTAATGTGACCACTTTAGGAGTTACACTTCTTTATGGTTCAGTTACTGAATCATGCCCCTGTTTCTCTGCTGGGAGAGAGAAGTCTATTTCTATGAGGGACCAGCATCAGGAAACAAGCGCTATACTACAGATACTGTGTCTAGGGAGAGCTTTCCAAGCAGGCTTTCCAGGGAGAGGTATGGTTAAAACACTGTGCTTTATATCAGTTCCTCTTCTTTTGTGTAATGCTGCTCGTACCAAAGTCAGTGGGAGAATTCACTCATTTAAATGGTGCTTTCACTGACATGTCTGGCATTCATTTTTGTCGTGTTGACCTGCCTTCTTTTTTTTGCCTAGAGGCCACCCAGCTGCTGGTTGGTGGACATCCTCAGGTGCAGGAAGCAGACAGCACCCAAGTCTGAAGTTGTTTCTAACAGTCCAGCAGTTTCATGGTCAGTCTGGATGGCTCCATAAAGCTGGAGTCAGGTCATGAGCAGAAAGCACTGTCAAGCTTCCAGTCTTACTGAACAGTTTATGTTTTGTAGTTACTACATGGGAGAAAGGAGCACAGTGTGGGAAAGTGGTACTGGCAGCATCACCTATGATTTAGAGTTGTCAGGGGGTCTGAAGGCTGTATGAAGACTATTGGCATAAAGTCTGGGAATTGTGCAGACCTTCAGACATGTCCCGCCTTATGCAGAGCAGGAGAGCAGCCCAAGGGCTGTGGCAAACCAGTCAGACTCAACTAAAAGTGGAACTGTTTATGGGTGGTTGTCTTTCTCTTGTGACTCGTGGATGTTGTCTCTTGCTCACTGAGGCTGTGAGCCCTATCAGTTTGCACTTAAATATAGCTTTCCCAGGTTTTCAAATCTGCTGTTTTCCCAGAGGAATGTCTGCTCCTGGCATGTAGCCCTCCTTCTCTTTTATCGTACTGAAAATGATCTCACTCACTGAGTGTTGGCAGGTGCGGTAGATGACCAGCAGCCCCCTCCTCTCTGCATTCAGGTTCAGGGCATAGCGGTTCATTTGAGCCTACCTTTTCTGATGCCTTGTGCCTCCAGTTTCTTCATCACAGCCCTTGCCATGATCCTGAAATATCTTGCCAAGTAGGGAGCGATGGAGGAGGTTTGCCTTCCCTGCAGTCTGAGGCAGGTGGTACTGGGAATCACAGAAGCAAGTGCATGCAGAAAGGGTAGTGTTGTGGCATGTGACGCCTACGTGTACCCAGTTCTCATATCTTTTTGTCACGGGCAATGTCTAAGTGCATGTGCCAAAGCTGTCAAGATCAAGTGCTGTTTTTGTGTACAATCTCCAACTTAGCTAAATACTGTGCTTGCAGGGAAATTTTATCAAGAAAAGCCCAAAGGACTAGACTAAATAATATCCATACATGGCATTTTAAATAGAGATATACAGCATTTTGTTTAACTTCATATCTAGGTACTGACATAGGTACTATAAAACACAACTTTATTGCATTTTTTTAAAAAGAACTTAATTTTCCACCTCTGAAAAATCTTCATTCTGTATGATTCCACTCTTAAAGCAAGCCTTACACTCACATAATTCTTTGAATCATTCAAAACTGCAGTACGTTTATGCATTTGTTACTGCAAGTGTGCTGTGGCTAGTGACTAATAGCTAATTCAGCTGTTGTCTCCTAAGTTCTGTTACCGTCACTTCAGGTCAGAGAGATCAAAGGTCTGGTATTTTAAGGAATTTGGCGCTTCTAGATAAAAACATTCTGCATTCCATGCATGTTCAATCTCTAAAGATAAGTCGGGAGGAATATGGTAAAACCCTGCTATCTCTGTGGAAAGAATAATCAGAATGTAATTTGTATAATTGCCTTGCATGGTAGTTTGTGTTCATCAGCATACCTTTATTTTTGTTTTCTAATTGTTATAAAGCCTTTCGTGCTTACTTTTTGCACTGAGTATATGAACATCTGATGCCTGCTGCTGTGAAAATTTTGTCACTAGAACAACTGCTTCTTGAGCACTTGAGTTCTTCAGGCAGAGTCCTACCGATGATTATTGCTTTTGGGGCTTTAAACTGAAGTTATTTTAACATACGGTAATGTTACTTGATAGTTTCCTCTGGGAATCCCACCCACTGTGTTAGCTGCAAACAGCTATATGAAGAATGCTGTTCTCATGGCTCAAACACTTGTAATGCTGTCCCACCCAAACTAACCTCAGTCTGAGAATGACTTCTAATCCACAGACAAAATGAGCAATGGATTTTACCTTACTGACCCTCTGATTTAAATCTACTTCTTCCAAACAAGGTAGTATTTAGCTTTCTTTATTTTACTTTAAACAAAATTATAATCATATAAAAAAGACAGGTGTTCAGTCTGTTATTGTACAGAAGAAACGCATCACTAATTGCTCTGAATTCTGTTAGTGTAATCAAATAGAACATGGAGTGTTTAAGGATACATTTTTCTAAGTGAAGGAGAAAACTGGCTCCCATTAGGTAAAACATTAATGGCAATTTCACTAAAATGAAATCCTCTTGGTGCTGCAGTTCTTTCTAGCTGCACTGTAGTTTTTAAACTAGAAACCATCCTAGCAATTCATCCTAGCATGGTAGCATGACTGTTTGTAAAAAGCACCAATTTCATCACGCATGTGCATGGATCACAAAATTCCAGGAAGTGTCCCAAGTTAACCCATCATGATAATGAAGGATTTTTAATTTTATGAGAATCTCTGGGTAATTTCTTCTGTAATGCTTCTCCCCTCATTTCCATACTGCTGCTGCTAGCATTCTGTACCAGATGCTGTTCTGTGTGCATGAAAGCAACAGCCTCCTGATTGTTTTGTGACTGAAAACTTGTCTACCTTTCCTAAGGGTACAGTTGGTCCAATAAAATCTATTTCATGTTTCTTCAAATCTCGCTATTTTTCTATCATTAAGCCATCCCTCTGACATTACTATTACAGACACCTTTACATGCTCTGTGCCCCAGATACTCCATTTGGTTTTGCTTGAATACAGTACTGTCCTTATGTGTGCCAGGTGTGGTTAATGCAGGTGTGTGACATGGATTCAGTGCTGTTGTATTCATTTCATATCTCCACCTCTTGGGGTATATGACAGCATTTATATTCCTGTGGAAAATCTGTAGAAGTGGAGTCAGATAATATTACTGTGGTTTGCTGGCCCCACTGTCGATACATACACAATCAGAGAGAGAGAGAAGGCCTGTTCCAGTTCAAAGAAATAATAGGCATCTGCCTTCTCTGTAGAATTAGAGAAAAACCTGTGCATGACAGGTAAGAAAAAGATGAGCTTGCTATCAGCTGGTAATATTGCTGTTCCTCTCCCCTTGCATACAGCAGCAATCAGATGGATGTAGGCAGTGGCCCTTTCCCTGTTTTTAAGGGAGCTTTGCTCTGTCCTGGGCAGTCTAGGTGTTTATTTGACAGTTTTAGGTTGGTGTCTGAAGCTGCAGGTGGGATTCTGCTGTTTAAATGTAGCTTTTTGGTGCCACCTGCGATGCCTTGGGTGCCTATAGGTGTCTCATCAGCCCCATATGTCACCACTTCTTGGGTGACTAAACAGGACTGGATATCAATGTGTATGTTACTAAATCCTTTCCCTGTGTCTCAAAACAATGTGCAAAGACAAGAGTAGTTGTCACCTCTGGTTTTGTTGCCTGGATCCATTCAGCCATCTGCTTTTGGCTCTTGTTCTCATCATACTTATGCTGTGGTACGGGTTTATGCTTGAATAGACATACTGGTGGCCAAAAGGGGCAATGCTTGCCAAAGGGGCAATGCTTTGGCTATTTTTTGCCCTGGCATCCCACTGCTCTCCTTAGAGCTGAAGCAGTCTGCTTTGGAGTAAGCTCAAGTGTGATGTTGGAGGAATAGATCCAGTAGGAACACTGAAGAGAGCAACAGAAGTGTCTGGTCAGCTGGCAGCCCTGCCACAGAACTGCCTGATTGGACACCCACTTGGCCCTGCAAGTTGTCTTGTCTTCGGCTCTACACATCCAAAGTAATGAAACTGTTCCAGAACAAAGTGGATCACAACTGCCACAAAAGGCAAATATTGTCTGAAGATAAATCATGCACAGTCGAAGGAGCTGGGGCTAAGAAGTTAAATTCCGGGAAAGATTAAATGAATCAGAAAGCAGGCCCTTTTGAGGATGCATTGCAACACATGTTCTTTGACAGAATTCTTCCCCTAGAGCCCCCGGCAGTCTGCAGACCTCCCCAGACTAAACCTAAGAGTTCCTGTATATAAAGACGGGACAGGCTCTGGAGGAAATCTGGACCTCTCTGAAAAGCCTCTTTGTGCCAGTCTGCAAGGGCAGCAGAACCATGCACAAGCACAACTCCTCCAGTGGTTTGGCTGTGATGGGACAGCAAGTGGCTGTCTCTTGCTGGTGGTTCTGAGACCCCCACCCTGCAGCTGAGGGAGACTCACAGTTACTCGAGCATCTGGCAAACATAAAGCCTTATGTAGCGCTTAGAGCTCGCTCTCCCTGACCTCTTTCTGCGTCTCCTGGTGCAGGAAGGTGGATGGTTTCCAGCTGAAACAGTGGATGGAAAATTCCTGCTAAGGAAGAAAAAGTAGAGGCTTGACTGTAAAGACTGTAGTGATGGGCTAGGGCCAAACCTAGTAAGGCCAGGGCATGGGCTGGTGCTGTCCCACTGTGCCTGGTGCCTGTGAGGGATGCAGAGAGGCTTCTGATGCTGTCAGGCTGTGGGGGTGTGGAGCAAATCAAGGATCCTCACTGTTTTCCGTGGTTGTTCCCTTCTCACTGCACCAAGTGACGCTCAGGAAAAAAGCAGAGCTCAGCACTGAAACCAAGCTGGGCACAGTTTGTGTTTGGAGAGGAGGTCCTTTAAGGAGAATGCAGAGAGCATCTGAATTACTTCACTACCCATGGAAATGCTCTACAAATAAAGACATGTCATGCAGGAATGGTGTAATCTTGAATGTGTATCGGGGAGAGCACCCAAAAATTAGTGTTACATTAATTATTAATGGCAGCTTTGGCTGAATTTGAAAGCATATCCTAAAGGTGAAAAGCAATCTTAGATTAACAGTGTTTCTGGATCAGCCCTAGGACTTGTAGGCTTCTTCAGGCATTGTTGAGAAGGTTTTGTTTTCCTTTATATGTGGGTAACGTTTCTTTCCTGTTGCTAGTGTTACTGTGCCTCTGTTTATTGGTTGCTATTCCTAAAAACAAATCCAGGCTTCGGCTTTCGTGGGAAAGAGATGTGGAGTGAGGGAACAGAGGAAGGCCCTTTGGAAGATTTGTGGCATTTGACAATGCTACAAATGAGGCCAACAGATATTTTAAAAAGAGCTATTCAAGTGGTTTATTGCTGGTGTCTGAAGAAGCCCTTACCCGCTTGTTCTAAGGCTTGGAATGTTCTGTCTGTGGTGTTTCTCCCTCTGCCACAGACTTTATCTTCTGCAGGTTCCAGTGGGAGGTTTCATAACATACTTTTTGTTTCAGTCTCTTGCTCTGAGATCTTGATGCAGCTTTGCACTTTCATCTTTATAAATAAATCAGTTCTCACAAATGAATCAGCTATTGTTTGAGGTGGGCAGAGTATTTTAATGGCATCTAAGTTAAAAACTGTGATCTTTAAATGTTTTGTTTGGGGTTTTTTGACCTGCTGTAGTTACAATTAATGTCCAGGGAGGTATAAAGAAGAAATAGAAAAAAAGCCTCGCTGAGCTGCAGTTGTAACATGTATCCTCGTTATTATTATTCATGACTCTTGGTGTAACCATAGGATGAAGGAGTCACGTTCTTTGGCAGCTGAGGTCTCTGCACTGCTGAAACACAGGACTGAAATGGCCCACAGCTTTTGCCTGACAAGAAATAACAAGTGGAGGTTGATGTAATAGAGCACAGGGAAACAGCAAAACGTTGGGATGTGAAGAGATGCGTACGTGCCCAGATCTTGCTGGTCATCTCAAAGCTGTTCTCTGCAGATCTTGCCACAACACTCCTGGAGGCAGACTCATTTGCAGCACATCAGCCTCTATATTTATCAGTGTGGTGGGCTGTGGACATCTCATAAGATACATCTCAGAGCCTGCTGTAATGCTCTTGCCTATGATATTTTAATAGTTCTCTCTGTTTTATTAAAAATGCACAACTGAGGCTTTTCTGATCGTTTTTGGCAAAGAAGATCCCTTTGGGCTCAGTCCCATGCTGGAAGACATCCAAGGTTTTATTTTACTCTTTTTTGGAGTGAGACCTCCAGGAGCATTCATGCACCTCATTCCACACTTAAAATAGCAATTTTTTTATTCATTTTAAATTCAAATTTTTTATTCATTATTCATGCATCTCATTCCACACTTAAAATATTCCTTTCTGTGGAAAAGTAAACTCTCCCAGTTCCTGAGGAAAATAATGCTACTGAGTAGTACCCTGTGGGCTTCAGTACCACGCATATGACAGGGAGGACACGCTTCAAAATACAAAAGCAAGAATTTAAAGATTGCATAAGAAAAAGCTAACAAGACAGATTAAACACAAGCAAAAGCATCTCCTCTGGCCAGTGCCACCAGCTTGGCTGAAGTCAGGTTTAGAGGCAGGGTTGGCTATAGTAGGAGAGCAGAAGCCTTTTCCCAGAGGTAAAGGACATAGGGGTGCCTGGGACAGCTGGGTCCCTGGCTCGAATGTGTTTTTTGAATCTCACCCAGACAGTCCAAGTAACCTGTGCCAGGGAGTTTAAAACATACACACGTTTGAAACAAGCACAGTGATGAAGGGAGGAGGGTGGAGAGTGAGCTCGCAGGGGTCTTTGCTGGGAACTGTGCTCTTGTGTTTGGTAAGTTCCAAAGACATTTGCATCTGTAGCATGCCATATACTTGCTGAAATCCATCCTCTGCTGCACTCCCCTTCTTCACATCCCTTGTCAGGACTGTTTCTGGTCTGATGCTGACAGAATGTTGCTAGCTGGTGATTGCTACTTCAGGGCAAGGACATGATTTTATATTTCATAGTGAACGTTTTGCAGGATATGCTAAAATTAAGCTTTGTTGCCAGCTAGCTTTCCAAATCATACAGTTTGGTTTGCTGTTGTCTTTTTATTCATGTTCACAGTATCATATTTCAGACTCGATTTAAAATCTGAGTTTGCCAGAGCTTGGATACATTTGCGTTTAAAATATACATTGGTCCTTTTGACAGTAGTTACCTCATTTGTCAGATCATAATCATAGAGTTCTAAAACATACATTCTGTCCTGGGCCAGGCACAAGCTATATGGTTGAGGGACTTTACTGCCCTGCATTTGCATACTGTCAAGCCCAATGGCATTTGATCCTGACAGAGTGAGCCCTTTGGTACCTCTGTGCTATAAATAATACTGTCGTCCTGTACCTGGTAAACGTTTTTAAGATAAGTCTGTAAGTGCTTGAAGCAGAACTGCTGGGATATTATGTTACACATGTTATAACGGCGTAATACAGCCAATGCTCTTAAGAAGATTCTTGTTCTCACATGGTTGGAAATTTCTCTGGAAATGCTAGCAAGGCTTTATTTTCTGAAATGCAAAGTCCATGTATGAGTTCTTTCCCAGCAAGGACAAACTCCAGCACTGCTCTCTTTTCAAAGGCTTGGCCCCTGCGGATCACCTCCAGTTAGATACATCAGTGATTTATTAAGGGTTTTCGTTCTCCCTCATTTTCTTCTGACAGTAACTCCAAAAAAGGATTTTTTTTTTAGAGTAAGAAAATTGTTTCAATCATCTTTTCATTCAGTTTTGTGGTCTCTTTCTTCATTTCAGTGATTAAGGACTTGGCAGGGCTGGACTTCTTTTTTGGTTTGGAAGATAGCTTTGGAACATCCCAAAATAAATGATGTCCAAAAGTTTCCTCTTTGTCTACTGTGATTTCAAAGCAATTTTCATGGCTCAGTTCAGGACTGCCTAATAGAAGAAAATAGAGCAATAATTACTGCCTGCAGAGCTTCTAGCACAGCAGTTATTTAACTAGCTGCAAAATAATATGAGGAACTGGCAAGTGCCTGTTAGAAAATTTCTCGTTCCCTGAAGAACTGTGTACTTTGAACCAAACTCTTTTCCTTAACTGCGCAGGTAATTCCTGTGGTAGTCAGGAGTTAGCCACGGCTCCAGTATGCCTGGTGTGGGATGAGCAAGGACACCATTTGCAGTCCTGCCTGTCGTAGGTGTGAAGCTCCTCCATGTCAGCACTACCCAGTGTTCTGGGTGCTGTGGCTCCCCATCACTTCTGGAGATCTTATCCATGTGCTCCTTTCAAACACTCCCAGTGACTAAAATAAAGTATTAGAGTACTCATCCCACCGGGAAACTCACAGTGCTCACTAGGTTCAGACCTCAGTCTTGGACCTGCCTGCACAAAGCAGACAAAGGGCTGCACACACAGAGGAAATGTCTCAAGAAGCATCTCAGCACATCGCCTCCCCACCAGTGGCACAGGAAGCAGGGTGGCTAGGCAAAGCAGCTGATCTCTGCCCCTTGGGCAGCCCCACTGCTGCCTTCTCCAGGAGGAACTCAGGAAGGGAATGAGGGGCTTCAGTCCAGATGATTTAAACCATTAGCTGACATAGCTTTAACTGCACCTTGTGATAACTGACTTCATCAGGCTGAATTTTCATAAAATGAGTGTGAAAATGTGGAGTGGCACAGAGTGAGATGCCGTAGGCAGCACGGAGTTCTACAAATGGGCTACAGATGCCACAGCTTGCAGAGCATCTCCTTCAGCCACAGAAAACCAGACACTGCAAAACTAACTCATCACTAAAGTCTTTGGTGGGTACAAAACTTGGCAATTGATTCTGTATTCTAATAAGAGCCATTCATTTGCACAGAATTAAAAATGTAGATACACATAAGTTTCATATCTAATGTTACCACTGTGACTTTGTTTTAGTTAAAAGCCAAAATCCTTGTCATTTCTAGGAAATAAAACCCCACTTAGTAGTAATTAAAAGTTATTTAGGATTTCAGCACATAAAAAAACTCTACATGTTTTGTAAAACAGGTGGCTAATGGTAATCTTGTAAGCCCAGTGGTGCTTTCAAGAGGGTCTTAAGGGCACGCTCGTGATGACAGGTATGGCATAACCCTGTCAAGCCTTCTCCTGGCCATAGGCTGTCCATCTGTGGTTGGAAGCTGAATATGTGAAGGTTTGATCAGGGCAGAGAGTGTGCTGCTATGCAGCTTCTGGACTGCAGCTGTCTTGCAGCAGCAAGGATCAATGCTGAAGCATTTCAAGCCTGACCCCTGTCTCAGCCTTGGTAACCACTCATGTCCATGTGTGATCTGGGGAGGCAAACAAACCCTCACAAGCTGCCAAGTCTAGCCTATGGGGGAGTTTAGTCAGATGGAAAGTGTTTACTGGGTGGGAAAATGGGACATGCCATCCATAGAACAGGTTTCTGCTGGTGCTTTTGGTGTCCCAGGGGGTGCCATTATCCCAGTAAAGATGTTAATGAATGGTGTTTTCCAGCAGAGAGGGATTTTATTAATAATTGTGCAATCTTGTATGTAAAACCTTGAATGCTACTTCTAATTAGGGAACTTCTTAAGGAGTCAAGTACAAAGCATCCACATTGATCATTTAACAAGAAACGGCAAAGGAACAGTGACATGTACCTAACTGATCTAAAGTGAGGCAAGTAAGTGTAAAATATAATGATGGTTTGTGAAAAATTATGGGTTTTTTGTTTGGTTGGTTGGTTTTTAACTTCTCATGTGGTTTGTATTCATTCCATATTGGGAGCATTCACAGAGTACTAAGGAGATATTTTTAATTTTAGTAAGACAAAGCTGCATTTTCTCCCACTGCCTACCCTTAAAATGAAGACTTACAAAGAAACACCCTTTCAACTGGGAGCTATTTTTACAGAGTAGTGAGCGCTCTCATTTTTCAAGTGTTTCCAAACTCTCTTTGTCTAACTACTGCATTATTTCACCCAATGAATAATGTCCATATGATGGAAGATGTTATTTTTTTCCCTACTGTACAGAGCAAACCAAGTTACTAAAACTAGGCAAGTTACCCAACTTTATATGCTGTGTTAACACAGGAATCCTGTTGCCTATTCTAATCACTAACTGATAAACTTGCTGATGAAGTATACTCATTTTATAATTGTACAAGCATTAGGTATTTATGTGTCTAGCCACAAACCTATGCCGATGTATAGCATATCAGCTTTTCAAATGAGAATGGAACAGCACTGAAAAAGTAGCCATGAGTGAAAGAAAGAAACAGAAAAATTGAAATAATTGGAAACAGAAAACAAGTTGTACTAGAAGTGACTTTCACTAGCAACTTACGCCTGCCCTTGCAGAGTATTGTCTCGTGGTGTTGGCCAGGTCTGTGTTTTCAGAGGTATTTCTGTTGTTGATGGATTTCTTTTTTCCAATCTCCTTTGCTGCAGTCAAGAAAGTTATGTTGAGAGGGTAAATTGACTAGTATAATTGCTCATTAATGCACTCTTATTTAATGTACTTTTAGAGGTTATATTCTTCAGAATGATGCTAAATTATGGTAGCTTCAATTACTGTAACTGCAGCCAAAGGGATGTCAGCATTTCTATTAATACAGTTCAATTTTCTGGGGTTTTATAATGAAGCTATAAAAACCCACTGAAACTTAAGATAGTTTTCATGTATTTTATGCACACAATATTCCCTTGATTTTGGTCTAATCAATACATATATCGAATCTAATAAGACAAAAATAGAGTGGAAGGATCTACTGAAGATACAGATGTCCCTGTCTATGGCAGAGTGGTTGGAACCCGATGATCTTAAAGTTCTTTCCAACCCTAACTCTGACTCTATGATTCTATCCCAATTTGTAGAAATGGAGGTACACTAAGTGGAATACACTGCTTTCTCTTTAGGTTAAACAGAAAGAGAAGGACAGAGAATGGTAACGCAGGGGCAGTCAGGTGGACCTGTGGCAGAGCAGGAGGTGGGTATTTTGCTTGGAGAGTATCTTGCAGCCCAGGTTGCATGTTTATCATGATTGCCCCTATATGTCCCTCTTGTTTTCTGCACCTGATGGCCCTTAATTCTGTGTGTCAAAACAGCCTTGAGTTTCTTAAGATGTGTTACAGTCCCTGTCACAACAGGGCTTTAATTCTTGGGGAGGCTAGGAAGGAGCATGCACACAAAGGCAGGTGAGCTTGGAATAAAAATAAGCAGTCTAACATTAAAATCACATCCCACCCTAAGTAGCTTGAGGGTAGAAAATGCTGTGTCCCTGTGTGTCTCGTCCCCCCCGTCCCCTCCTCCTTTAAAAATTGCGCTAGGGCTGATTTTTAATATTTTTGTATAATGTAATTAGTTAACAACAAAGATAACTCCAAAGCACTTAGATTTCAGCAAAAGAAAGGAAAATGAGCAAGCTAAGTAAGTCTGCCTAGTGTGCTGAAGTCTTTCAAAGGTACTGCCAAAGGAGTTGTAGATAAACCCAACCCAAGCTTTTAGAGAAATGTAGTCATTTTCCTCACAAAAGGATCATACAGAGAGAGAATGTTTATTTAATATGTCTTTTTATATATTTTCTCCTTGGATTAGAGATAATGAAAATAGTAAAGGGCTTGCAGTAACTGGTTAGTGCAGTACATCAGCACCAAAGCACCAAGGAGTTGCTACTTGGATTCAGACGCAATTTCTTCAAGAAAAAAACCTCACTTGTCTGCTGAGTAACAGCATGCCCTATCTGTTAACTGAGAGTAACAACACGATGGCTATGCAGAAAGGGGCAATAAAGACATTCTACTTACAAAGTAATCCATTTGGTATCTCATGTCATCTTGAATATGGAATGGTTTTCTGAAATCATGACAAAACATTGATGAATGGTCACATGCATTATTATAGCAGTCAGTGTCAAGGTAATGAGACACATGAAACTCCAAGTTATATCGTAATCCTATCAACTATGAGTGCATTCTAAAAACAGAAATGCTAAGAACAAAGAAAAGACAAGGAGACAAGGTAAGTTGAGCTCAAAGCCTCACAACAGCATTGTTTTCATGTGCTAAGGAATAAAGTATTTATCTACTAAGGTCAAAGCTCAAGGGCTCTACATCTACTCAGTCCATTTTTTCACTGCTTCTTTTTCTGCGTTCCCCTGGTCCTTCCTTTCTTAACATTATCTAAGGGGTTCATGGACTTTTCCTTTCCTTTCCTAATTTATTCTGCATTACATAGAACGGTAAAGTGTGTACCACATTCCACATGACATTAATGGTCTGCAGCAATCAAGATATTCGTAGATGAATGTAGGTTTTAGAAGTACAACCAGGTGGGGACTTTGTTGTTTGGCTTTAAAATTGTGCTAGTCGTTATTTTCTTATTCTGTCAATCACTGGAGTACAAAATGAGAGAGACCTAAAGCATATACATGCACAGAATATTGAAGAGTAGGATGAGTTTTTCCTCTGATGGACTTGTGCCTAAAGACTCAGATATAAAAATTACAGCTCTTACATTGAGAAGCCTACAGTCTAAATAACTTGCTTGGAAAACTCAGCCTTTGATCAGCAGCTGAGTGAGGACGGCTCTGGAGAGGGGCATGTTTGAAACATACCAGGAAAAGAATTCTCCTCCTTCCCTGAGGTAGTATGCAGTCTTGTTATTCTATCGCTCTTCTGCTGGCTTTCCACAGTTCAAAGAAGATAATGATGCTACTTCTGTCTAAAACAGGAAAAAAAAAAGAAAAAGAGGAAAAAGGGAAAAAAACGAGGAAAAAGGGAAAAAAACGAGAAAAAAGGAAATGCTATCAGGTTAAACTGAAATGTGTTTCTTTCTGAGAAATAATTCGTAGGTGCTTTCAGAGCAAGATTATAAAATCAGGACCCTGGGATTACACAGGGAGATTTGAAACGGGATATACCAGCTCTACGTTCCTGCTTATCAGCTTGACTGCAGCTTTTAGCGATCAAAGTTATTGCTACCCGATAGCGGTCTTGTGTAACCTCTGAAATGACTAATCCTCTCAGTACAGCTTACAAAAGAAAGAAATTTATTTTCCACTTAGCATTTCCTTGCATCGGGCAAGGCAATGTGGTGATTTGGGATCCCTGGGCCCTGCATTGCTGCAAGATACCCAGCAGTGAGAAATGATTTTTGTCTGAACCGACTCTTCAGCAGCATGGGGTTACATGAGTCAGCACATCTCTTGTCCCGTTCATGGAAGACCTGTATGAAAAGCAGCTAGGTTACATTTGGATTTTGGGCTTCCTGCATTAGAGTGTTTTTTTTGGCTGACTGGGCATTGAAAATCCAGCATGCAGAGGGGACACGTGGGCACAGAAGAATGTTCAGCCATGTGCAGCAAGGCAGAAGGTAATGAACAAGTGGTGCCCCTCTAACCACAAACACTGTTTCATAGTACAGGTGTCATCATAATGTAAACAAAAAGGCATAAACACAGACTATATCTTTCCAATACTACCAGCCTACCACTCAGCACTGCCTTACACTAATGGGTATTGACACTGGTGGTTTCATAGAATGGTTTGGATTGGAAGGGACCTTCAAAGGCCATCTAGTCCACCCCCCTCTGCAATAAGCAGGGACATCAGCAACTAGATCAGGTTGCTCCAAGCCCCATCCAACCCGACCTTGAGCTTTCCAGGGATGGGACATCTCTCTGGGCAACTTGTCCAGTGTTTCAGCACTGTCATGGCAAAAAATGTCTTCTGTGTACCTAGCCTGAATCTAGCCTCCTTTAGTGTAAAACCATGAGCCTTTGTCCTATTGCTACAGGCCCTATTCAGAAGTCTGTCCCCATTTTTCTTGTAAGCCCCCTTTAGGTACTAGAAGGCTGCTATAAAGTTTCCCTGGAGCTTTCTCTTCTTCAGGCTGAACAAGCCCAACTCTCTCAGCCTGTCCTCATGGGAGAGGTTTGATAGTGTTTGTCATCCATGATCTCTGATTCTCAACAGATTCACATCTTCAGTCACCACAACACTTTGCTTGCTTTATTATTATCTCTTTACAAATAAGAACCATTAAGACATCATGCAGGGGTTTGAATTAAGCGGATCAAGGATGAATTAACTAATTTGCACTGAATTACCCAGGAAATCTATTGAATGATCAGAACTTGGCACCTTCATCTTCAGGGCTTCTCTGAGGTGCAAAATGTATTGCACTGTCTGCGAGGCCTTCCATCCTGGGATGCAGAACAGTAAGACCCAGTCCCTGTTACGCAAGTACTGCACAGACTGAACTTGAGGAAAAAATGTTAAATGCAGTTAGAATCATGATAATAACAATTTACAGGTAGCTTGTTTTTTTTTGTGAAGAACATATCTTTTTTCCTTGGGGGAAATAGTGAAGTACGGGTAAACAGAAAAGTTAGCTTGGTCTAAAAAACACACAATCGTTGTTTATTATTGCTGTTTGAAGTATCTTGTCAACTCATAAGCTGTATACAAGTAAGAAAAAATACTTCTGAAAACAAATCTTCCTCATTTCGTTGCTACCAGCTTCTGTTTTTCTGGAGATACTAAATAAGTATGTTGCCAAGCCTGGGCTCCCTTCTTTCTTCTAGCTAATAAATTACCTTCTTTTCTGCAGACTGCTGGCGGGTATCTGGTTTTGTTATTAAGACAGTGAGGCACTCAATATTGGCAATGCACCTAACTAGAAGCATTTTGGGCCATACTGCTGAGGCCTGGCAGGTAACACTGAGGAATTACTGAGCTGCAGTGTCTCTCTGATAGCCCAGAAACTTTGAACTGACGCTACCACTATAAATACAGACCATGTGCTCAGCAGCCTTACAGTGCAGGTGAGTACAGACTACTTGCCTGAGCAAATAGAGTATGTCCATTCCCAGATTGCAAATGCAGCAATAATTAGTGTGAGCTAAGTATTTTACTAACGTGTGCGCCTGTTCATACACAGAAACTGATGAGACGCCCAGCACAGCACACTTTTACTGACCTGTGCTGTTCTACCCTTTCCCACATGGAAGCTCCCCTGGTGCTGGGGGCCATCAATGACCCCCTGGGGTGGGGCTGGGATACCCAGCCAAAGTAGAAGAGTTTTAGGAGAGCTATTTCCTGCTGTTAATCATAGAATAGTTTGGGTTGGAAGGGACTTCAAAGATCATCCAGTTCCAACCTCCCTGCTATGGCAGGGACACCTTCCACTAGACCAGGCTGCCGTTCAACCTGACCTTGAACACTTCCAGGGGTGGGGCATTCACAGCTTCTGTCACCAGCCTATGCCGGTGCCTCACCGCTCCGAATGTCCTGAGCGCCCTCCACACCTTGTCACGCTCCCTTGCCGTGCCACTTCGGCGTTAATGGGGAAGCGACGGCGCGACCGACCAGGGCGCGCAGCGGCGCCAGCCGTGCCCTGCCCACCTTGCGCTTCGTTTCGAAGCGCTGCGAGACCGGGCTCATGTGCGGGTGAAAAGGCAAGAAGAGGAGACGCGGGAGCGCACAGGTGAGGCCGGGAGGGCCCGAGGGGCGGAGCACAGCGCAGCGAAGCACGACCGCACTCACCGCCTCGGGCGGCCCCGCCGCGATCCCGGGCGCGGCCCCGTCTTGCTCCGCCCTCTCTGCCCCGTCCCGCCCCGTCCCGGCCGGGGCCTCCCGCCCCCTCGGCGACGGGGCCTCGCGGCGCTGGCCCGGCTGACAAAGGGGGCGCCGGGGCCGAGGGCGGGGCCAGGCCGGGAGGGGCGGGGCGGGGAACGGGCTGGAGGAGGTGGAGGAGAAGGAGAAGGGAGAGGGTGGGCAGCGGCTCGCACGGAAAGTTGTGGGTCCGCCAGCGCAGCGCCGCGGGAGCCACCGCCGCTGGGGCGCAGGCAGGAGCCGGCCCGGGCCGTGGGGAAGAGGGGCCGCCTCTCGCCGCCGTGTCTGAGGGGTGAGTGGCGGCGGTGCCCCAGCGCCCCTGGGAGCAGGGAGGGACGTGGGGGGAAAGTTTGTTCCCCAACTCCGGGCCGCTAAAGGGGGGCTGGGGCGCAACGCCCGCGGTGGGCGCACCTGCGGGCGGGACGGGGGTGCCGGGGCGGGACCGGGCTCTGCGGAGAGCTGGGGCGAGGGGCGGGCCCGCCGCGGGGGTGCCGGGGGCCGTGCACCTCCCGGGTTCGGAGGTGCTGGCACGCCGGGGTCAAAATCTCCGCTGAGGGAGCAGGGGCCGCGGCTTTGCTGGGGGCCGGGGAGCTGCGGGGCCCTGTGCGGGTCCCGTCCCTCGGGCTCGGCTCCCCCCGCCCGGGGCTTCGTGGCTTCTCCCGCACGTGTCTCTGGCGCCCCGGGCCGGCCGGAGTGGCACGGCGGCCCCTTATCAGTAGCGAGGATCCTCGGCTTTACCACCCCGCTCAACTGGGGATATCGCGCTTGGTGCCAGCTGGGTGGTGAGGGTGTCACCTCCCGGGCTGTGTCCTGCTCCTCTGGGTTGTGTGGGTGGGCACGGGGTGCCCCGTCGCCCAAGGGTGGCCGAGGCTTCGCCTTCATGGCTAGGGAACAAAGTGGCCTGCAGCACCTCTCTGTGCCTTCTTACTCTTCAGATCCCACACGGCATCCCTCGGCAGGGGCACGCGCAGGAAGCAGCCGCTTGGCCACTAGCCAGTTGTCCAGCTGGTCCGTGACTGCGCTTCCCATGTGGAGACACACCTGGTGTAGCCCATGGAGTTACGGTGTCTCTCTGCTCCCTGTCCTGCGCTATAGGTGCTGAGCTGAGGCCTTCCATGGGACCCGTCCCCCGACGGATTTAGGCTGTGTCCGTGGCATACCCCAGCCCACGAGCATGGCCCGTGTCTCCGACCAGGAGGAAGGACCTAATGGGGGACACAACGAGTTCAGCGACATCATTAAGTCCCGATCAGGTAAGCTGTGGAGAAAAACACTGTTTCCCCTTTTTCTCCTCTGTGCATAGGTTCTTCCATCAGCTTGCGTTTTTAAACAGCATGCTTCTCCAACTGTTTTTCTGTCTGTATATTGGTAGTACCGCAAGTGACTGAGGCTGTTTGTGCAGCTGTCCTACAATTAAGTAGTAGTAATTGTAGATCTCTCTCTTTTCTTTTTTGGACAGTGTTAGTCAAGTCTGTTTGTTTGGGATCCACCTCCTGCATTATAATTACCTCACTTTTGTAAATAACCACGCGCTTAAAGTGCTCTTATGCAACCTAAAGTTGGCAGCTTTTGTGTTTATTCTCAAGCGCTGAAAATGGCAACTGTGGCCGCAGTATTGTACCTCCTAAAAGTGCATATTGTGATAGTGCTCGTGCAGTAAATTAATGTGCTTCCTCCTTAATGTAAAACAGTTGTCTGAGGCTACTCACTCAGGCATTTCCTCTAGCAAAATGTTCATGTAATGGAGCTGAAGGTTATTGGAAAAACATGGGAGGTGTTTTTGGTTGTTGTGCCTTTGAGTCTTCAGAGCCTCAGTTGGATGCTGGGGTGGGTGAGGAGGTACCCTTGTTTTTGCAGGAGGAGCGCTTTGGAGGGCAGAAGTGAGTTGTTTAAACCTTGACTGAAATTTGTGCTGCATCGAGAGACTGGATGCTCGCTTCTTCAGCCTCAAAGGCTCTTTTTTTCTCTCTTCAATGCAAAGTGCTCCTGCTGTCAAAAGATTTTCCTTCAATACTGGAAGCCTAACTGTGTTTTTTTTTAAATGTTCCATACGTTAAGAACTGTAGCTTTTCAGTTAGTGGTGATCTGATATGTCATACAATGTGGGATGTGGGTTCGAATCTGCATCCCACTGGTGTATGAATAGTTTGTTTCTTAGACCTCCTCTTTTTCAGGCAGTCGTCTTCTCAACTTCTGGAAGTGCAGTTTATGAAACAGAAATTCTTGTGGTTTTCCATGTTGAATTCTGTAGTGCTGGTTTACATTTTCTGCTGTTATTTTGAAACCTTTGGACATAACTTTACTTGATTGCAAGTGTATCATCAGCACCTCTGAGGGCTTCAAGTTTGGGCGTGGCTTGCAGACAGTTTGTATGCATATATGTATCCAAGTACTACAGTTTTATAGGATGTCTGAGGACACATGGCTGTATTTGAGGTTTTCCTTGGATGAACAAATTGTACAGTAAGTTCTGTTGTTTTGGTTAGGGCAGATGATTGTAAATCTCCCGTTACAGCCCTTTTAACTTTCTTCCTTTCTGTTAATGAGAAAATGATGTATATTCTAATACTCCCAAGGCTAAAAGACTTGCACATTGAATTAAAAATGGCATGTGAAGATTGATCTTAAATAATTCATCTCTTCTAAATAATACTCTGGTTTGGATCTGGATGTTCCATTCCCTATGAGTAAACCTGTGGGAGGGATTTCCTAATGAAAGGGCTGAAGTTTCCTGAAGTATAAATGGCAGCAAATTAAAGGCTAGTTGGGAAAAATATTACAAGCTAGTCTTCCATTTTTCCTAGATATCTGGAAAAAAGAACGCCAATTTTGACAGAAAGGAAAACTGAGTTTGTTTTTTTGTGTTGTGGTTTTTTTTTTTTTATTATTTATTTTTTTATTTTTTTTTCTTGGGAAAACTTTTCCAGCACAGGATGTTCCTTACAGTGTGACTGGAGTACAGTAGAAGTGTGATTACCTTATAACATACTCGTACTTGTGGTAGCCAGGTGTCTGTTTCAAGACTCCGGATAGCAGAACCAGGCTAGGTTTAGGATCTCCACTTCCTTTCTTTTGTCATTGAAAACAGGCTGTTGTTCTGTTTCTCTATGCATTTAGCACCTGTGATTTGGGTATTCTCTAACACTTTGATTAAAGAGAGCATGCAAACGCACATTTAATATTCTCATTCTTAAATAAGATACAAACCCCACTTCTAGTGATTTAATACGTCATAATATTAACACGTGTCATAATGTTTTTTGAGTGCATATTATTCCTTAGCATTTTTAAATAAGAACACTGAAATAGAGTTGACTCTATTGTTGTAAATGAAAAAAGAGAGATGTATAGTGTCCTCTGTAAAGATCACTTTCCCTGTCCCCTCTCTGTGTTCTCCTGGGCAATTGTCTGTGTCCATTTCAACATGTTCTTCATCTTTTTGGAACAGATCACAAAGCTGTCAGAATATTGTAGCTATTTAAAAACATTCATCTTCTGAAAGTGATGGTTAAGATACATGGCTGAATCTTATATTTTGTTGTAACTTGGAAGGAAATTCTCTTTTGGAGGTCAGGCCTTAACAAAGAGTGGCTCTAGGAAAAATGTATCCAAATAGCAGCCTATGAAACTGAATATGTTATCTTTTTTGTGGTCATTGCTGCTTTAGGTATCTTGCTTTGAAAAACTGGAAAGCACCTGAAAAGCCATAAGGGTGACACTGTTAATACAGTGTTTGGTTGTTGAAAACTTGAGCTTTGATCTAAATTTACTCTTACAAGACTGTAATAAAACATACAAAGATTCACGTCTGCTCAGGGTAGTGTGGTGCCCATCTATGCCTGTTTTTATGAGCAGAACAAGCTATGTAACTTATTCATAATGACCTGTAATTGGGAAGCTACTAGCATACCATGTGAAGGATGTAGGAGAACTGCCAAAAACCATATGTTTTTCATAGAGCAATCAAAATCAGTTAACAGTGCATTGGATTTCCATTTGTTGCTTGTACAGAAAAAACCCACCAAACCCCAAAAGTGTCTGTGTGTCACAGGATTTCATAGATGGGGGGGAAGTAATTTTCCAAGTTTTCAGTTCATCCTTTGGGGAGTTCAGACTGAGAGGATGAAGGATAAAACACTTTGAACAGAGATGCCTGTGTATTATTGATTGTTGGAAATACCTTTACCTTGAGCAGTCAGCAAGAAAACTTTCTGTGAATGTGCCACATGTTGTAGCTGTTTTAAGTGGTAAATGCTTGATTTTTTCCAAAGCCAGAGAGTCGTGTGTGTGTGCATCCAGTAATATCAGGTTTGTGACTTGTGCTGAAAAAAGAAAGACAGACTTATTTCTGTTGTCCAGTTAGTATTTCCTATTTTCCTGCTTTGGATGTGGCTCTTCTTTGATTAGATAGTTCACTAGCACTGATGTGCACGTAGCTACAAGTTATTTTTGAAGGTGCATCTTCTGCACTTAGAATAGAATATGGTGGTGACCCAAGCTGCATTTAAAATAACTTTTGGCCTTGGTAATTATAAGGGAGGCTGCCTTATGTTCACAGAAGAGCTAAGTGCCTCCCTTCTTCCTGCACCAGTGGTGGATATTGATGGCTCTGAGTGTCTGATGTTTAAGGGGTAGGGTTACTTGTTCCTGAGCAGTTGTGTTGGGATTATATATTTATAATTAGCGTTTATTTAGCATTATCAGCCTATGTCTCTGTGGGATTGCCTGCTATGGAAAAGTAGTTTTCACTTTTTACTTCCCTAAATTATGAAGTAATCTATATGGAGCTGATTTGTATCTTCAAAAAGCATCTTGTGCAAATAGGTGAGCTTTTCTTGTTGCAATAGCTTTCAGGAAGGAATGCGGTGGGATGATTGCCTTACAGTGGTGAAAACAGTGCTGTCATCACTGGGCTTGAAGAACAGATGAGTCTTTGCTATAATTAATTATGGAAAAAAGACAAACTCACTTAAAATCTGTCATGTTAGCTTGGAATGGTAATATATAATTAAACAGTAAGATATGATAGGAAAAACATTTCTGGAAGATTATGACTCTAGTGCATTTTAAAATATGAGTTCCTGTCTAAATTGAGGGGAATTTAATTCTGCTCATCTACCTTTCATTTTTAATTACATAAAATATATTTGACTGAAAGGCTGCTTTGAGAAATTGTAACTTATTTTTGGATTTCTTGGGTAAGGCTCGTTCCTACAACTGTTGCTGTTGTCTGTCCCTATGAAGCTGTCTGTCTGTCCCTATGAAGCACTGCTCGCTTGGCCAGCCTGCTTCAGGATCTCCCTGCCGCACAGTGTCCCATGTTGCCTTTGAAATCGATTCCTATGATTATGCCTCTTGCTATAGGTTGCTACAGGCTGAACGTGTTGCTTCTCATTTGTCCCTTTGGCTTCATCAGTGTGAAATGATGGCCAGAAGTCCTTATAGTTGCAGGCAGATCCTTAGGATTCTGTCAAGCAAGTGCAGAGTTGGCGTAGCTGGTTTTGCATTGTGTGAACTCTGCAGGTATGTATGTGCAGGCAAAGTATGAAAGACAAGTGGCAAATTTACTGCTCCTTATTTCTAGCCACTAAAATGTCTGTTTTTCAAAACTAAACCTTTAGGTTGCTGTAGCCTGGCTTCTTTCCATCATTTGTATTGCCTCTTTTTCTTGGGCTGTCTGCTGGGGACAGATTGGATGCTGCAATGGAGACAGTTCTAGGGTATTGCCTAGCATTTATGAAATGGCAGATATATAAGTACCAGGCTGGTTTCTTCTAGCCTCTTGATTGGTAGATGAAGAAATAACATATGCTGCTCCGTGTGTTTGAAGCACGACTTTGTCTTGGAATAGAAATTCATGCTCCTCAGGGAGGGAAAGAAGGGAAAAAAAAAAAAAGCCAAACCATAAAAGCAGCCCATTGATTTGCGTGTGCTCTGCCAGGAAATGCGGGTATAACCCTGGGCAAGAGCTGCTATGTGAGGCACTGCATGTAGCGTCTTAAGCGTTTCTAAAGAGGTCTGAAAGCTGGGCTGGGAAGAGGCAGCTGCTGGTTGTGTGGGAGTCTCCATGGATGAGGGTCCCATGGAAAAGGGGTGCCTAGGTGAGAGGCAGATCAGTAGCAATTGGAAGTTTCTGGCTCCACCTCCCTCAGCGTTCTTTAAAGCTCATCTCCTCCTCTCAAGCCTTGAGTCTGGGGGAAGAAGGCAGACTCTCATACATTATAGTGAAAATATTTGCACGTGCAAAGAAATTCTCCAACTTCACAGCATTGGGCAGCTCAGCAGAGAATTAGCTATGCTGTTGTAACACCTCTTGGTAACGGCTCCTAATCTTCCTCCTTGTCTTGAGTATTCCTCCTGGCAGAATCACTTGTCTGTGGTGTGTGCTCTTGTGAGAAGGGCAGAGTAGTGCAGTATGTTATTAAAATCTTTCAAATGTGAGTGAAATGGGATGATGGGGTGGGTGTGGAAGGGCAAGAGGGAAGAGCATGTGGGCTTGAGATGAACTCGTGTTGCTTCAGACCAGCATAGCTGCTTCACTGCCAGGTAGCAGCAATGGACTGCTGTGCTTACAGCCTGCATGATCTGCTTTTCATGTGTTGTACAGTATCCCTCCTTCAAAGGAAAATGCACAATTAGAAGACTGCAGCTGTTCCCACCCATCCTGGGAGCTGAGATGCTCCTAGCGTGAAGCTGGATTTGAATGCCTTAATAACAGTCTGAAGAACGAATAACAGGGTTTAAACATTGTGAGGTAGGAGGGAGGAGTTGCATTGTCTGGTTGTTTTGTATTGTGCTGGTGAAAGAGTAAGTTTTAAGGCTCCATACTTTGTGAGAAGTCTGTTTCATGTCTTCCCCCCTCCCCCAGTGTGTTTCTGGAGTGAAATGGGGAAGCAAGCTGAGCTGTAATTTCAGAAAGTGACAGTATATTCTCAGAAGAAAGCTGGGAGTTTTAAAGGTAGCAACAAAAATAACAGGCTAAGAAAATAGAAGAGCCCTCTGGCATCTGTAGGTTTGATAGAAGACAGTGATACAGCTCTTGCAAGCTGTAGTTTTGGAAATGAGGCAAGAAACTACTGACTTGAAAATATACACAGCTGCAAAGTCAGTGAAACATCTGCCATCAAGAAGGAGTCATCGGAAACTGCCATTTATTTATTTATTAGGATATTGTGTCTTTGAGCCTCTTACTGGAAAGGACATCCATACCACCTGGTACTGCCTGTGAAGAGAGTAAAAAGAAACTTACTTTGATTATTAGATGTGAGTTGGGCTCAGCCCTAAGTGGAGCAAAAAAACCCAAGCCACACCTGAACCAAAATACAAACACTTGTAGTTAAATTTTGTAGTCGCTTATCTGTGGGGCTAGTGGGCTGGGGCTGGTACAGAGTCACTGGCTGTGACTCCAGGTGCACATCCAAGCAGCCAGGAGACTGACATGGCTGTGGATGATGCCTGTGCAGGCTGGGCTGGACACTGGTTGTCATTGAGGAGGCTGCTGGAACATGGTTGGCTGTAACAGGGAGGATGTGAGTAGTCACAATTCCTTCTGCCTGTGTGTGTTATGAGCTGCGTCTTCCCTCTGATTGGCTGGCTCTGGAGGCGAGCCTCAGCAATCAACAGTGAACCTTGGTTATTAATGGGGACCTATCTACAACCATGGCAGTGACCTTCTTCTGAAGGTTTCTTGTGCACAGAAATCTGTTCACTCTTTGATAATTTGCATTTTTAGATGTTCATTCATCTGTTGAGTGCATGGGGCAGATGCATTAAACATGTTGAGATGCTGGAGAGGAATAACTTAAGCATTGCCTAGCTTCATTGGGAGTTCTCTTGTAATGAGGCAGTTCCTGTGCTAGAGAAGCATTCCCTAACAGCCTAGGCTTTTCCACATGTGAGTTCTCCTGATGGGTGAAGAGCTGCTGAGTCTTTAGCTGCTGGGAGATGTGTTAACTGCCTGTTTCATCGAATCATAGAATACTTAGGGTTGGAAAGGACCTTAAAATGATCTAGTTCTAACCCCCCTGCCATGGGCAGGGACACCTCACACTAAACCATGTCACCCAAGGCTCTGTCCAACCTGGCCTTGAACATTGTCAGGGATGGAGCATTCACAACTTCCCTGGTTTCAGTCAAAGACCAACTTCTGTCTCAGAAACACTGCTTACTTGCTGGTACGAAAAGATATGGCTACATGACAGATAACATACGTATCCTGAAGGTTATTTTGCTAATCAATATAGGGAATGTGCAACAATACTTTTAAGCATAAATTATTGGTAATGTAGGTCATTTCAACACCTTTTCTCCTCACCTTGTGGAAACCCACAGGAGGACCCACCATCCAAAACCTCTTTGGAGACTTTGCAGAGGAATTAGAAAACATAGGACACTCATTGGCTTATGCATTTAGTTATGGAGAAACATGCACTTAAGCTGTGAAAGAACATGCTTTGATGGATCTGTGTAATTCGTTCCACAAATAACTTCAGTTAGTTCCTTTGAACTCTGCTTTTACTGTCTAGCATCAAATGTGGTTTTTGCTCCCCTCTTAATTTAGGTCATGGCATAAGACCAAAGGTGGAATATGCTCCTAAAATGTTATGTTACAAATTATTGATCAGAGAAGAGTGGTGTGGCGGAGATGTTCTCAAATGTTTTTCTAAGTTTTATTGTTGTTATTAATTTACCACACTGTCCTGGGTGAGCAAAGAAGAGTAGTCTGTGCCTGAATAACAAATGGAGATTTATTTGAACATTCTATGGGAGCTTGCTGGGAATAGTGAAACCTTTTGGTTTCTACGCTATTTTAATAGCTATATTATAAAACATGATTGTATTAAAAGAAGAGAATAAATAAGGGAGTATTTCAGTACCAGCAGACCTTTCTATTCCCTCTTTCTAGGTTTTCACTTCTGTTATAATTTAATAGCGCTGACCAGCTATGGTCAGCATAAATCACTCCCAGAGAGAGTTCATTGCTGTCTTTCTGGTTTCTACATGTACATCTTGTTCTTGGATGAAGCCTCTTGTGGAAATTCACGGGAACACATTGTGTTAACGCTTGCCTCTTTCTTGAGAAAAGACTTTGTGGAAGTTGAAAGGCTGGTAGTGTCCTTCTGGATATGGTTTTGCTCTCTCTGGGATAGTGGTGCATAATCTCAGAATGCTTTTCCTCTGCTCAGGAATTTTTCTCTTGGACTTGCTGTAATGCCCAATTTAGAACTTGCTGGTGTGGTTTACGGAGGGTTTTTTGTTTCATTGGTTGGTTGGCTTTTTGTTTGTTTGTGGTTTTGTGTGTTTTTTTTTTTTAAATTACATCAATTTTTTGCTAGTTTAATACAGTTCATTTAGAATACAGTTTATTAAATTTAATCTGAGAGTTATTAAAGGTCACAGTAGATGTGAAGTATTCACTCTGGTATTTCTGCTAAAAACTGGTTTAAACACTTTATCATCTGTGCAGAGGAATAGTCTGTCTGATGGAGTGTGAGACTCATCAGTGCTTGTGTATGCAGGGACGGGGATGCCGTTTCTCCCTTGTGCATGGAGGATGGAAGCAAGTGCTACAGGCTGCTGCATGTCCCTAGCAGGCTGTGGACCACAAGCCCAGTGGCATCCTTGGGACTCTGTGCTCCTGCCTCTTACTGTTTCCTGGGTGCCCCAGGAGAGCACAAAAGGCTTGTTTCTCCCCTGCCTCCAAACTGAGCATTATTCATTATTGTTTGAATTCAGGACAAAAGGACACTTAAAGTCACCCAACCCCCTCCCTCACCCTAACCCACTGTTCTTGTTTCACTGGACATTTGAGAATGTATTAAAGCCTTGAAACATACTTTTGGAAGGTTATGTTGCTCTCTTGATAGGATAAGTAAAACATTGACCGTTGTATTAATGTGGAAGTGAATTTTATACTGACGTGCACAACCAGCGTGTCCAAAATTGAACAGAAGGGGGAAAGAAGAGTTCGAATGAGATTGTGCCTACTGTCATAAATGTTATATCACCCTCTGTATTTTTGAAGGCTATGGAAACCCAATTCAGGTTCATTATTTGCCCTTAGAATGTTAACAGATTCCTTCTTGTTTACAAAAAAAGCAACATGAAAGGAGATTGAAAGCTGTCTCTACTACCCTTAACTTTAGTGAGGTGCTTTACAGAGCCTCTGCAGATGCCAGGCTCTTCACTGATGTTCTGCACTGCTGCTTTGCCAGATTCCTCTTTCCCTCTTCCTTTTGTACCTGGTGAAGAGCAATAAATGAAAAAGATTAAGTGGAGGTGCACTTTTAGCAAATACACCCCAGCTCTGCAAGAAGCTTCTTGCTTCCATCTAGCAAGATGCCTGGGTGCATCATACTACTGCTGGAAAAACTTTTTATTTCTATTTATGGGTATAGGGAAACTGATGGCATCAGTCTGAGGCATGTTTCCATGTAGGTGCTTTTCTGTTCCCTTTCTGATCCAAAGAAAACTAGGATCAGTTGAGACTTACGGAACTGTTGAGACACAGGGTTGGAGACACCACATCAGCCACAGTGGTGTCTGCTACTTCTCAGCCCTCCAGCAGAGCCTCTCTATCAGTGATACCTCTTCAGAGTTCAGGAAAATGCCTTTTTATGCCAAAAGGATTAATGCACTGTCTGCATCTTTCTTGCACATCCATGTGTGCACGGCAGGAGGGAGCATGAGAACCTGCTAGGAGGTCTCAGGGAATGACTCTGGGGGTCTTTATGTGGACCCTCCTCCAGAGAAGCAAGGCATAAACCTAAGAAAAAAAACCCCTAATTTTAGATTCATTTATTTGTTTTTTTTTTTTTATGAAGCAGCTGTTTAGAAAGGTTTTCATTTAGGCTGTAATGAAGTAAGTGGTTCCTAAAACTTTATGAAACTTGAGGTTAATTAATTCTATGTAATTTGTATTTTGTTGTTCATGTTTGTTTTAAGAGAGGAAATAATTTCTGTACTGGGTCATGAAGGCTGTTTGCCTTTCCAGATCTTTCCAATCTAAGAATTTCCTGACTTCTCTGAGGCTTTCTGCTCTACCTGCAATCTGCTGGAGCAGGTTTTCTGTCACTGGATGGTAATAACCTCCTCAGCAGGCAGTGTTAAATATTTCACCATTCAGGAAGGATAGTAGCTATTTTGCTTACATAGTGACTAACAGTATTGTGTGTGTGTGTGTTCCTCTCCATGAAGAAAATGCAGAGAAAAAAGCAGTCTCCTTCTCCCCCCAAAAAACCCCAACCAAACAAAACAGTATAAAAACAACAAACCAAACCCCTGCAACCAAACAAGCAGTCTTCCTAATTGAAAATCCTCAGAGCCTCTCTGGTTTAAAAGATCAGTTAATCTTGAGCAGGGCACGCATGTGGTTCAGTGTGATAAAGCCCTTTGTGTGTCATAGGGTACCATATCTATAAAGAAAGGAAGTTGCATTCATTCAAACATTTTTGCTTCCTTACATTAGAGAACTCAATGGGAGGAAAGAACAGTAGCTTGTCTCATGAAATGGGTTGCTTTTGGAGGGTGATTACCCCTTGATAGCTAGTTTGGGAGTCATATTCCCTTTTGGAGAAACAGTAAAGCTAAAGCCAGGTGTGCAGTGGGGAAGGTGAGATTCTGTGATCTGACCTGTCTGAGGCATCAAGGGGACAGAGTCTCAGTGGTAACAAGTACCTTTGTGTGTCACACAGTAGTATAACCAAGCAGCCCCCAGAACAGAAGGACCAAATTGGAAGAGCATGTACTGGAAAGAAGAAAAATCTCTGCTCATCCATCTCCTGCTAGCACTAATACTGGTCTGCTATCAGTTGTGAGATTGGGGTAGTTATAGCTCTCAATTTGAGCCTTCATATTGTAAACTTACAATATGATAGTCTGCTCTCTGCCCGAGTGTATAAACTTGCCTCTGTATGCACCTGGTTGGGCTGGCAGAAACTGGGTTTGAAGGAAGGTGCTTTGAAGTAACTGGAGTTAAAATGTGGGATCTTGAGTGAGATGAGATATAGTCTGTTTTACACAGGAAAGGTGGTGTGGCACATACAAAACAGAGATTTGTGTAAACCATGATGACAATATAGAATGGCCACCCACTAATTTACAGTCAGGGTGACTTTGTGATTGTGTATGGCATTGATTTTATTATCATTTGTCTTGTCTCTGGGGATGACTTGTGACTGAATAAATACTATTTAAAAATAGATGTCCTGTTCAATTCCAAATATGAGGATAATATTTTCTGAACATGTTATGCAGTTAAAAATAATCACCCAAAACAAACTAAAAAGCCCCAAACGTTGCTTTTTGAAAAAACATACTTCTGTTTTTCCCAGCAGTTGCTCTTTTTATCTTTGTGTGTGTATGTATGTATACACTCTTACTTAGCTGAAGTTCTTACTTGATCTTCTTCGGCTTCATGGTTTTTCTTCTGGTTGGAGGAAGATTACAGTGACTGCTTCATTGTGTGCCCCACAGCTTGCTGGGGGAAGAGCAGAAGAGCTAGAGAGGCTTTTTTCCTTCCTTGTATCTTCCCAGTATGAGGGAAGGATAGAAGGATGAATGTGACAGTACTGGGACTTGTCCTGGCATGCGGTAGGGCTGTGTGCTGACACCTGGATACCCCTATGCTGTGAACAGAGGGCAGTTTGAGACAGTGTAAAGATCTAGTGAGACAGGTGGAAAATATCTTAATACTTTTTTCCTGTTGAACTGTCACCTCCTTGACCTAGCAGGCATTTGCAGGGAGGGGAAGAAAACATTCCTTGAGGATTTAGTGCTGGTCTAGATCATCTTCGCAGAGGATAACTCCAGTGAAGACAGAGTTGTTAGCAGATACCTGTGTGAATATTTGTGCAGAGAAGACAGTGAAAGGTAAGCTGAAGGCAGTAACTACTGATGAGAAACTTGGGGGCTTGGTGTACCAGAGCAGTTGAAAGAGAGCTTAGCTGTCTACAAAGGGGCTAGACACTGTAAGGCATCTTTCTCAAAAACTTAAGTGAGCAACTACAGTTTACTGCTGAAGTGACTGAGCAGTTTGCCCAGTGGGTGCTGATGCAAAAGGTCTGCAAGGTCTCCCAATACCTAAGAGGTGCCTACAAGAAACCTGGAGAGGGACGTTTTACACGGTCATGTAGTGACAGGGCAAGGAGCAATGGCTTTAATCTGAAAGAGGGTAGATTTAGATTAGATATTAGGAAAAATTTCTCCACTACAAGGGTGGTGAGACACTGGAGCAGGTTGCCCAGAGAAGTTGTGGCTGCCCCATCCCTGGCAGTGTTCAAGGCTGGGCTGGATGGAGCTTTAAACAACCTGGTATAGTGGAAGGTGTCCCTGCCCATGGCAGGGGGTTGGAAATAGGTGATCTTTAAGGTCCATTCCAACCCAAACCATTCTGTGAAACGCTGCATGGCTGGAGGGAGCTGTGAGGGCTCTCTGCCAGCTGAAGCCTGTACAGCACTGCTTCTGTGCTGTGCCTGGGGCCCCAGCTGTCCAGTACAGTGAGAAGTGTGCAGTGGTCACTCTTTCCAAAACACAGTCATGGTGAAGGGGATGGAGTTTGGGGTGGTGCCCATCTTTCCTGTAATTGTGCCTTAATTAGAGCCTTCATGCCTTGTCGCTCTTGAAATGCCAGTTCAAATTTTCAAAGGGTTCAAACCACTGACCATTACCCCAAGCACCAGGCTGCAGTGAAAGGTGAGATGTGGCCCATTCCTGACATACTGCACCGAGAGAACACGTGCCAGGAAGAGTGTGAGGCGTCAGAGAGCATTGAAGGCGTATCTTAGTAAGTCAGACAAACCCCAGTATGTTCTGGGGCTGAGCATTTGTTATGTATTTCTGCCCTAGAGATGTACTGCTTGATGACCATGTCTGAGGATGAAGGCCAAAAACCAAAGTTCAGCTTGTCCATCTGCTGCAGCTGACACCGAGGCATCAGTACCAAAACTTGGTGCTGAAAGATGCTGGTCAAAGCCGTAGAGCAGGCTTGTAGTGAGCCTGGGTGTTTTTTCCAGGAGAAAGACATTGAAGGTCATTAATCAAGAGCTAGTGGAAAGAACCATTGCTCTCCTTTTCCTTCCCAAAAACAGCACGACCAAACCAAACCCTTCTGTTGCTGGTATGGGCAACCATCCAGCCACCACCCCTGTTTGTGGTTTCAAGAATGTAGTGTTACCATGATAAACAGCTTTTGTATTGCAAGAGTGACTGGCCTGTGCACTGAGAGAGTTCTGATAAATGTTTCCCGCTGCAGGAGAAAGAGGGATTTGGTTGCTGTAGTCATTTACCTGAGATAAGATAATGATCCTGAAACTTACGTTGGTGTCAGAGTCCAAGTAAATGAGATGCTTAAAAAGAAGGGGAGCTTAGGGCTGTGTATAGAGGGGAATTATGTCACCACATAGATAATAGTGCATCCTTGGGTCCATGTTTGCATGGAGGAAATAAGAGGAGATATGTTTGGAGAGCTGTTTCCCTCAGTTTGTCTGGTACTGTCAGTGGGTGCTGGTGGTGCTTTGGCATCTGGCACTAAGGTGGCAAGTGTGCTTGTAGGCTCATTGTGCAGGATTATCCTGGTCAAATGCCTCCTCACTTTCTGATCTCTGCTTTACATTCATTCACATGGTGTAGTCAATCGTGAAGTGAATGATGCTGCATGTGGTGGTTGGTGTGGTTAATGCCTGTTTCTTGATGACTTCCTGGGTGAGGTTGCTGTTATTTGGGGCTCTTAAATTCCCACATGAATCATGTGCAGTGTGCTCCTAAATTCCCACATGAATCGTGTGTGATGTGCCTTATGTCAGCAAATGCAGCTGAGGAAGGTACCTGCCCCACAGAGGAATGTGTGGTACTTCTGCTTTAGGGCACTTTCACATCTCAGTAGCTCCTGCTTCTTGCAGCTACCTTAATGTTGCTTTTGAAACTGTTTCTCTCTGGTTCATTTGATGCTATGCCTAAATTAGGGGTTACTGGGTTAGGTCAGGGATCACTGTAGCATTTAATGCCCATTTCTGAGGCAGAACAAATTTTCTTCAACAGGAACAGGAGAAGAAGAACTTGCATATAACCAGGTGGATTCTGCAGTTTATGGCTTTATGAATAGAGAACATAATCCAATGCCAGTGTATTTGTGGTGTTCTGGGCAACATATTGCATGTGAGGTTGTGGTTTCTTTGTCCATTGCCTGGGTAGGCTGCCTTTAGCACTGAGAGAATTGGCATGAAAGCAGTGAATAGGCTCAGAAACCCTGACCTGTTATTGCTTTTGCTTTCCATTTCTTTCCAATGTGATGTTGCAGAGGTCTTGTGCTATTGTATTCATCCATAAATGACTCAGTGGCCTTAGTTTAGGTGATTAAATTTAGTTTTTGATTAAGTCTGTGGCTGACAGTGAAATCCTTTCTGTACTAGTCCAAATCTCTTCGACAGCTTTTGGAGAAAATAGGATCCACCATGAACCTTGCCACTGGAGCTGGCTAGGAAGAAGTAATTCATGTTGGAAATCATACTTGTGTAGAGATTTTGGTTTTAGTGTGATTTGGGAATTAAAAATGAAAGCTTGGAATTTGCTGCCAATTGTTGCCTTGGGAGTCCTGATGTGTTCTTTCCTCCACAGCATGGCCCTGCTTCTGTTGGGTGGGAGAGCTGAGGCGGAGCAGGAACCATTAGCCAAGTAGTGAAAATGGACTATGTCTATATGATGTTTAGATAACTTGACTGAGAGAAATGAAGACTGCTTAGAAAGGTTTTATTTATTTTATTATTTTTTTTCTTTAATTTTTATTTTCCATGCTAGTTCTTGCCACCTTTAGTAATAGCTTCTTATTTTGGCCCTGCAGTCTCTGGCTTTAACTTACACTTGTGTCCCCAGATAATAAAAATACATGGCTTTAACTTACACTTGTGTCCCCAGATAATAAAAATACAAGAAAAATCTAATGTTCAGTTGCTGCCTAGGAGAAGGAGGAAGGGGTTAAAGAACACAAATTCTTCTGATATACTGCACTGTTGAAAGATGTTAAAGTACCATAGTGGTCATCTGAAGCAGAAGTTTGTTGCCTAGAACTAGTGCAGCCTGATTCTGAAACTATTCTACAAAATTCATGTGGGTGTGGGAAGGAGGAGAGAAATTGTGAAATGTTTGTAGCTCGTTAAATTTTTCTCTTACAGTTTGAAAAGTCTGTCTTGTGATGGATTTGGGTCCTTATATGCACTAAACTGACATGCTTTTTTCCTTTATACCAAAATGCACACAATTGTTTTCTTCCTTCTAGCAATTTGAGGGCAGAAGGCAGAAAAAGGGGTTTTGTTCCTTATAAGATATTATGTCTGCCTGGCATTCTCATTTGCAATAAGGCTCCTTTCATACTATTCCAACACTTGAAAAGGACCTTAACTTGCTATCCTGTTAAGAACCTCTTGTGCTGCCAGAAAAATGTAAAGAGGCTGTAGACATTTGGTGCTCAACTCTCATCTGCAGTACAATGAAGAAAAGGAAATAATACATTCTTGGCTCTCCCAAATTTAGCAGAGCCAAAAGGTTATCAGCTGACAGAGTAGATGAATTATAATTATGATAACTAATGTTACTGGAAGTCTTTAAAAAGCAATTGAATTAATTATGTTTGATCTTGGTGAGAATCTGTGGTTGTTGGGTGGATTTTGATCTGGATCTATTATCTGGGATGCCATGTGGTGTAAGTGGGGAAAAAAATAATGTATGTCAATTGTGTGGGACTTGTCGTTTTATCTGCTTTGTATCTGTATTGTGGAATACTTAATAGAAGTTCTTATTTTTTTCCCTTTCTTTTTTATTCCTCTCCTTTTTGGATGAGTAAATTGAACTCTGCTACAGTTTGGAATCTGGAAGCTATTACAAAAGCCTTTGTTGAAAGTCTGTCAAATTGTAAAACCTAGTTTCAGTGTGAATTGGCATATAACATAGTTTGCCCTTTCTGCGTATGGTGGTTATAGTTTAGAGTTATAAAACCTATTTCACAGACTTTTATTTCTACGTATGAGTACTCAGTTAATGCACAAAACAGGAACAAGGTGAAAATTTCTGGTGAAATTACATTTTTTTTTATCTTAAGGCATCCTTTGACTATCTTCATCAAGAAGGACAAGCTAAAGTTTTTATTGTATACAGATTCCCTTCCTTAACAATCTTTAGACATATTTTTGTCTAGCCTCTTCTGCAGGACTTGGGATGATGAGAATACATCTGAGGAGTGGTGGGTCAGATAGGTCATGTCTTCCAGAGTCATTTGTCTTGTTACAAATAATTATCTGCTGTTTGTTTAAATATTGGTAGCATAGACTTTTAACTTGCTGTTCTACCATTAAAGTGCAAAAATAGTACAAGCAGGTTTAATTATATCTCAGTACTAAAGGGTGGTGTATTAATAGAAGGTGAGTGAATTTTTCTTATCTAAAAGCTTATCAAGAGCTATAATTTGTCTTTTCATTATAAGTGGAACTAGTTAAAGAAGTTCTCTCAGCTTTAAGTAATTTCTCAAAGCTCGGTTTCAAATTTCCTTCTGTAGGATAAACAACTAAATTGAATATAAATAACCACATATTTAATTTTGGAAAAGGTGATTTTTGTAAAAAGTTCTTGTTCAAGTAAGAAAAAAATATATCTGCAAGAGACTGCTTTTAAAATGGCATTCTCAAGGAAAATATATTTAACTTAAAGCTGTTGAAATAGTGGTGCAGAAATATCTCCTTGGCCTTTGGTTCTTTGGGTTTTGATCTCTAAAATAAGATGATTTGCCTCTTGACAATGGATATAAAAATTATGAACAAAACAGTGTCGGATCTTACTTGTTTTTTTTCCCCCTTCATGCTTACCCCTGTGTCCCAGACTCTGTGTTTAGTGTAAAACAAGCCTTTCCATTCCCACACTTATTTTAGCTTTGAGCTTATGTGTGTATAGTGCTTGACCTGGAAGATGTGGATGGCTATCTTTAGCCTTGTTTAGCTTCCCTGCTTAGCTGGGATGTCACATCGTAAGCTTTTGTGATGGTCTTTTGGTGTTTTGTTAGGATTTGGTGGATTCTTGAAGTATAGGTGGTTGCCTTTCTATGTCTCCTTGCAGCTATTCATATAGAAACTCATTGTGACCTGATTTTTTCAGGTCTATCTTCAGATTGATAGGTAAAAAATATGGAGCCAGTAGGCAAATGGAGCTTTATGCTCCATCTACAGAGAAAATTTTACTTTAGGCAGCTAAATAACACATGATGAAAGTGTCCTCAGAAGACCAACATCACGTGTCTTGTCCTGGGATTTTTTTTCTTGTCTCAGAGGAACTTTGTTAAATTCTCAGAAAAATTTGTAGAACCTGACCTCTCATTTCCATCGCAGGGCAGAGCATTAGTGCAGTGAGCTAAGCATAGATGTGGCTGTGTAGCTGCAGAAGAGTGTTCCCTTGTTATTCAAGAATATCTTTGAATATTTATATGGTGAATTAGCACCACAGTGTAGAGAAAGTGTGGCAGAAAATCTTTTGGGATCTTGCAAGCTGCTCCATGCAGAGTTAGTGGTTTCTTTCCAAAAGCACATTTTAAAAAGAAAAAAGGCACATATATAACGTGCTGAATAAGGATGTTGAGAGTTGAACCAAGCAATGTGTTCCGCAGAGGCATCTTGTGTATGGATTGTTGTTTATTCAATCAGACCTTTATTTTAAAAACTGCTTATACAGGGGAAAAGCTTTGTACCTCCTCCAGTCGTTTGTATTTCACTGAAATTGAAGTAGTTGTGGTCTTTAGACCTTATTAAATGTTTTGCGTAAATTGTAAGTTGACATTAGCTTTGATAAATCTCTTGGTCTGTTCTGAGATATTGTCATTAACATGATGTAGAAAGAAGGGTTCTTGCATTTCATTTGAGTCAAATTCTTCATTTTGTGGAGATTTGAAGACAGCTTGCTTTCTTTCTTTAAGTTTTCTAAGCTGGCTTTCTTTTTAGAGTGGCCTTTTTCTCCTGTGGCAACCTGACCGGGTTGAGGAAGAGCCTGCATCAGGGTTGAGGAATAATTTCATTTGAATAACAAAGTTTGACAAATCTAGAGGAGCGATGGAGATTGTGAAAGTCAGAATAACAGGGCTGGCTATTATAAATCACTTGATTTACAGTGGCTATGGTGTTGCCAGGTAGAGCTCTTCAACTGGGTAAGGGCAGAGTAATTCCAGTTTAGCACCCACCTCTGCTCCTCCATGTGTGGATCACACCTGACCCACTGCTCCACTTCACCCACTGCAGGATGCATGGCAGGGAACTCATAGGCACAGCAATGGAAGGGCTCAGTGAAATGCCAGCTGAGCTGCATAAGGTTGAGGGAGAAATTATTGGTGTGGGTCTTTTCAGGTGGGAAGGTAGGGCTAAGCTTAACCATCTGTAGGCAATTGAAGTCCATGATAGAAGATCAGGATATTATACCCTCCACCAGCCATTTCTTCATTAACCAGAGCTGTGCAAATATAGCACAGTCTGTTAAAATTTAATCCCAAGAAATGACTTGTAAGCTTTACAGCCCACAAGGATCAGTATTGATGCATAAAAATGGGGAGTAGGTGGAAATGCTTGAAATGCCTTAGAAGCTTCTTTCAACTTAATATAAAAGCACAATAGCTGGGGAAAAAGAAAAAAGCAGTTTCTACACATAACATACGAGGAGTTTAGTAAGCAGTTCTGTCCAGCATGTATTGGGTGATGGATTTGCTGACAGAAGCTGTGTCTTGTGTGTTTAACATACCTGCTAATGAATTTATTATTTAAGACTCATGTTGATTTGTTTGGTATTAAACTCTAATCCAGGTACTGAATTTTCCTATGGCTCTTCTTTCTTTTTTTACTCCCTTGAATGTGGTGTTCTTCCATCCCCCTATCCCAGCCTTCCTTATTATTTCTTTTAGCTATTTCTACTGAGAGATGGTAAGAGTAAAGAAGCGGCTGTAACTTTCCATGTGTTTAGTTTTCCTGAACTTGGTTCCCATTTGGTGGGATTTCTTGAACCACTGAATTGCTTTGAAAACCTCCTTGTTTCAGTTGGCTGCAATCTGTCAGTAGAGCTGACTGCTTGCAGTGGTTCATCTCTCCTGTTATCAGACTTACTGCTGTGTCTTGGGTTCCCTTAGTGAATGACCCTTTATGTTTCAAAGGTTTAATGTTTATCTTGACTATGTTTTTCAATGGATGCAGACTAACATCAGAGCTGTCTTACCAAATGGATCCTTTTGCCCTGCTAAGGGAGGGTGTTCCTTAGTATGCACATGCAGCTGATATTTGAGGTGCTGAAGACCTCTTTATGCTATAATTATCATTTTGTGTTACTGCATCACAGTGGTAGCCATGGATTTTTAAGGAATTGTTTTCTCTGCCGGCAAAGCCTGTTTATACTGCAGCATAGTGGGTTTTTTTCCTTCTTAATCAGAAGGGAAAACTGTAGAATCAGTGTTGTCTTTGCCTCTCTTCTGCACTACTGATTGTCACAGACCTTGGGCCTGACACAGATGCATGTAACATTCAGGTTATCCATAACTCAGATTGCTGCCTTTGTCAGGGAATTATCAAGAACATCCAAGAAGATCAGCCTTGATCTTTAGTGCTACAGCTTAGTTGTCTTCAAGAAAACAAACAAATCATAAAAGAAAACACACATTAAAAAAAACCAGCTTACCCTGACTTCCTGCTCCTTTCTGTTTTTTTCAGTGCAGATGTGGACTAATGCTTTCAAAATTGAAAGATGGTAGAGCTTTTGAAGATTAGTATGTTCCTATAACTTGGTTTCTTTTGTTGCTAAAATTAGTTACTGGGTAAGTAGGTGTCACCTGTGACTAACTTTAGGAGAATGGCAACACAATTTTTGTTCAGTGGCAGAAGTGTCTCAAGTGAAATACTGAATACTTACACATGTTAGTCTGGGATAAGCAAGGTGATGGGTTGTACCCACTGAAGTTATTGTAAGGGTTGGGGGCTGGAGATGAGAGAGCTACAGGGAAGGAAAGACTGTTTCTGAAAACAAAAAACCAAACGGTGTTTAATGAGTTTCAGCCCCCAGGGAATGACATATTTTAAAAAATACTCCTGTTCTTACCCCTCCCCCATGTAAAATGAATGGTAAAGTAAATAGAAATGTAATTACACACCTGTAGCTTGGATGTTTCTTCTTGATGTACAGAAGCACAGCCACTAAGTAAGGTGGTAATTTTTAACTGATGGGAGAAGATGCAATGGGGATGGCTTTTTTTGTCGTCATTGCTGTGTATGCTTAAAGATAAGAGTGACAGGCATATGTATATGTAGATGTATATGCCTGTGCACACATTTATATACATAGACCTGTTTGTATTTTCCCTTCTGGGACTTTCATTTGGAAATGGTGAAATTCCTGAGAAATTATGCAGCCCTTTCAAGTTGAGAATAATTATACAGCAGTGTGCAGATCTGAGATTGTTAAAGTCAAGGCATTTCCAGTTGGTTGCTTGGGAGGATGGTAAATCCTCAGTTCGTACTAAAGCATGTGTCTGTGCTGCTTCAGCCATGTGCTAGGGTGAGCTTGCATCCTGTCCTGGCACACCCTCTCGTATTCCCCTCCCTGGCTTTGCCTTCAGACTTGAATGGTACTTCTCTAGGTTGTGATGGGAATATTTTCCCCAGAATGAAAGAATGCCATGTGGTGAATGTGTATTCTTGCTTATTCACTTATTTTTAAAAAGCAATGCCATAACTTAGCTCAAGGTAAATTATAGAATTAAAGAATAGTTAGGGTTGGAAAGGACCTTAAGATCATCTAGTTCCAACCCCCCTGCCGTGGGTAAGGACACCTCACACTAAACCATGTCACCCAAGGCTCTGTCCAACCCAGCCTTGAACACCACCAGGGATGGAGCATTCATAGCTTCCTTATTAATTCCCTTATTATTTACAAATAATCTGAGTCAGTCAGAAAAAGGCTCACAAGAGGGGAGGAACAAAAGTATCAAACAGAGGACACATTTTTGTTGCTGAATGCTAGCTTTGTGTGCTCGGAGACTTCATGTAGTAGGTACAGACAAGAAAGAGTGCATCTCAGGCAAACAGTTGAGGGAATTCAGATATCCAGCTTCTGTGAGATAATATTTATTGCTGCTTCTTTCCTGCTTCCCCTCCACTCCCAACCCACCCTCTTTCCTGGCCAGCTCTGACAACTCAAATGAAAAACGATCTCAAAACAATTCTCATTACTATTTATGGATATTGAGTTCTGCTACTCTGCATGGTTGATAAGGTTAATTCCCAAGGTTTTCTCATGGGTACCTTGATTATGTGACATCTGCCAGTTTCTCTTGTATACATGCATTGTCTGGACATTGACATCTGCACACTGGGGAGACAGGTGTACTCACTGTTTCCTTCTGACTCTGCTGGAGAAAAGCTGGTAATTGTTTTTTCTACTTGATCCAAGATACACTGCATCTCTTCTGGTAGTCAAGGTTTGAATATGGAAATTTCTAGCTGTATTTTCCTGTCGTTCTGTATGGTTTTTGTCTCCTTCCTTGTGTTACATGTGTATGCGAGTGTGAAAGTTGTGTTTGAGCTGCTCCACTGAATGAGCAGAAATAGTGGTGATTTCATGAACTTGGAAAAATCTTAGTTTCACTCTCAGCAAGAGGTCCCCACCCAGCCAGAGAGGCTCGCGCAGTTCTGTGCTGGTGGCTGCCCTGGGCTTGCTCCTGTGAGCTTGGCTTTATTCAAGTCAAAATTTAACTCAGCCTGTAAGCATCATGTATATGGTTTCCTTACGGTTCCTGTTTGTACTGAGTTGTAAGTTCACCACCATGTGCCCAGCTTTTTAGACGAGATAATTGCTTTATGATTCTTTTTTTCTTCCGTTTCCTGCATGCATTGTTCATAAATCCCAGTCAAAGTTCCGGCAATGACTTGTTAATGCAAACATGAGACACACACAGTTCTAGTCTGCCTGGCTTCCACTTTCATAATGCATTTCATATATAAACACAAGGGATGTATATGCTCAGTGATCCATCCCTCCCCCTCCTTCTTTGTCCATCATTTGCTGTTGTTGGCACAGTTCCAGAGCCAGAAAGGGAAGAGAGACTGATACAGAGCGCTAAACTCTGCAGTGCTTAGCTGGAAGGTACTTGGGTATTATAGTGGTGCTGTCTAGAAGACCTTATGATGAAGGGGACCTTGGCAGCACATGTCTTCTAACCTGGGTTATGTTAAAACCTGCTTATTCCAAAATAATTTTGGAGAACTTCATGCTGACAGTGCTGAAACATTTCTCCTTCATTTCTTTGAAGTTGTTGTGGATGTGATCTCTATTTTGTACTTGCAATGTTTACCAGGCCTTTCTAACATTATCCTGATGTGTGTGGTAGTTTTTTTTCCCCTTCTTTTTCTAGGATGGTACAGCGCTGCTAAGAGTGGAATTTAATATCTGCTCTCAATTTTTTACAGATTGTGAAGAAAGCCTGTCACAGCTGGCTGTGATTATAGACTACTGCCAGCATGCTGGAATGAGAACTTCTAGGGTAGAGCAAGTTGAAGCAAATGAAATAAGAACTTCCTTATTTTTATAGTGGTATTAGCCATGGAGCTTAATTATAAAGTTTGACCTTTTTACCTTCAGAAAAAAAGCCTGAAGCTGTGAAACATCTGGTTCCCGGAGGAGCCCTGTGTAATTTCTGTAGTCAGTGCTGGATTGGAAGTGCTCACCTTCTCCCCCATTGCCACCTTTCAGTCACTGCATGGTTTTGGGATTGCTGCTTGAACCTTTTGCTCCCCAGCAGCAGCAACAGAACCTGACCATGCCTTGTATCCTCCCAGTTCATAACAAATCTTTGGCTCTTCTGTTCTGTAACAGGATGTGAAGTTTAAGGGAGGGGAAGGCATACACATAAGCTCTGTGAGCTGCTTGCTGTGTCTAATCCATCCTTGGGCTTTGATGGGTGGGTGGGTCAAAGGATAGGTCATGGTGGATGCTGTGGCTCTGAAGTGAGACAGGAGGAATTCCCTCCTGTCATCACTGCATGGCCTCCCAGCAGTCTTTCTGGTTAGAGCAGTGGTTTTAGTTTGGAAATAGGCTGTTGTTGAGACTGGTTTTCTGATGGAGTGGAACAAATGTCAAACCAGCTACACCATTAGAGTGCCCTCAGTGGTTTTGGCTGGAACTAGCTTTTGAGGGCATGGGGAATTGAATGAATGGTCATGATAGTAACTGAAAGGAGCTCCTGCTGTTCCTACAGTAGTCATGAAGTTCTTGCTGTCTACAGCTGGACACATATCCCTGTACTGTCCTCCTCCATCTCTACCAAATTCTGAAATCCAGAGTTCCAGAGTTTGAAATGTGCTGGAGCAATTCCACTCAGCCTCAGGGGAGGCAGCAAGGGCTGGGGCAGGCCCTGGCCACTTCTACAGGCTTGTTTGTCAATCAGAAACCTCGTGTTGTGGGTGGCTATGAGTCATGGTCTAGCTGGCTGCTAGAAATGCATTGCAGGAAAGTGTAGAAGTTAGATTTGCTGTGACAATGTTCTTGTTCCTCATGTTTGCCATGGTGCTGGTGGAAGGAGTTCAGTGGTCTCACCTGGTGCTGCTTCTAAGAGACAAAATGGGGCATGCAGTGTTTATTTTCAGTACTGGTAGGGATTTATATGCACTTCACTAGGTCTGTACTGGGATGCAGTGAACTGTCCTGCCTCATTGCCTCATTGATTTTAAACCTCCCTGATGGAGGTTCAAACAACTGATTAACAGCTGTATAGCTCATGGGTAGAACAAGGCAAGGAGGATGAAGTTAATTATGGTGGAATGGGAAGTACAAGATCGCAAGTATGACAGCACCTGGTGATTGTGTGGGAGTGAGAAGACTGAATGAACTGTGGTTTGCTTTGAGAGCTGATTATTTTTTTTTCTTAACAATATTGAGGTTTTTGTTGTTTGCAGGAGGAGTAATTGAGTACATGGAGGCAAGTGGGGAGAAAAATAGGTGGTGGAAAACAGCAGGCTGGGGGCAGTTCATTGGATCTAAAGAATTTAGGGTCAAATTAGACTTCTAAAAACTGCTAGGTGAGATAGCTTCTTGACTCTTTGCGATCATTTGGCTGCATTTACAGTAGAGCTACTTTTCAATGACCCAGGGCCTCACATAAACTCAGTAGCACAAGTTTTACCAAAGGCAGATAATTGTAGGTTTTTATGTTATTAAGCACTGTCGCAAACAGTTTAATTGCATCTGTATGAAGTTTTATTTCTGAACCTTGCCACCCTTCTTCTAAACCGCCTTGCTTATCTTGCAATCTAGCTTGTAAAGGTCTTTATCATGGCGATCCCCATTATTTAGTTTTTTCTTTTAACATGTTCATGATGATGATATGTAATGGGGGTTTGACTTTTTTGGTGTGGCTGACCTGGAGTGCTTTTGTGATTAGAAAGTGATTTTTTTTTTTTTTTTTTAATTTTTTTTATAGACAAACTGTGTTGTAGGGCTCAGAGCTCAGTTATTTTGAAAACAAACAAACAAAAGCATCTACAGGCAGATTAAATAAAACAACCAAACCAAAAGGATTAATTCTATGATCATGGTACAAAGTAAAAGAAAAAAAAAACCAAACAAGCAGCAATGAAGTTTTTTTTAACGCTTCATCTGTAAAACTCTCTTAAACTATCATGGTTATAATGAGTGAATTATGCATAAATAATGGAAAAGTTTATATGACAATATAGCTGTCTCTGGGAATACTACAATTGGATATGAAATTATGGTTAATGAAGACAGCTTGATGTCTGGTTGAATACAGGTATTATAGAGAACTGCTGAAATGTAGGGCAGGCTGAAGGCCGAGTAACAAAGAGCCTGAAGGGTGGCACACATGTGTGTTTTGAGTGAATTACAGCTGCCGTACAACAGTTAGCGTGTTTTGTTGTTGTTCTCCTCCTCCTGTGTTTGTATTGGAGTTTTACCAACCTATACTTCTAAACAAGCTTACTGCAACTTGCCTCAGTATTAGCTTTGTGAAGTTAAAGTGGCTTTTGCCTGTATGTGCTGACAGGCCTTCAGAGAGTAACGAGGTGATGCTTTTCAGTAGGCACCCTGTTGCAGCTCAGGAGCAAGAAGTTATGCTAGTAGGAATGACCCTATGAGAAAACCCACACAGGGCTTGATAGCAGTAGCAAGAGCCAGTAGGGTGGTAGGAAGGACAAGGCAAAGTAAGGAACAAACCGGCAAACATGGAGTGCCATGCAGAGCTTCACGTGCTAGGAAGATTGTGGGGTTATAAAAGCCCATCTGCTGAATGGAGCGAGGGTCCTGAACGCACAGATGGTGCGTGGTGTTTCGGAATCTCAATCTATCCACTTTGGCGTAAAAACTTCTCTTCAGAGTTACATATTACATACTCATGTACTCCTAATCATGACTGTGCTCACTATGTACGTGTTTTTAGAATACATGAAAGCAGTTGAAGAGTGGAGGGATAACACACTGAAACTCAAAGGGAAAAAAGGGAATTCTTGAAGGCTTCAGCTTCAAAATGTTTTTGTAAAAGTAATGAAATTTTATCAAGCCTGTTGTCAGGTTGTTGCAGTAAATGTCAGGTGAGGGAGGGATGAGTAGTAGAAAAGCTGCTGTTCAGACTGTGGATGAGACACTGTACCTGCTCACACTTCAGGTTTAAGGTGTGATGCTTCAGTAAGATGACCACTAATGTTGTTAGTATATATAGTGTGTGCATCTGTTTTTAAACCTCAAATTGCTTTAAAATAAGCTAGTAAATGTGTGTATTGTTGACATCAAATCTTTATGTGCTGATGCTGTGCTGCATGTGTTGCATCACAGTTATTGTGAAGTGGGAATTGTGTTTTGGGGCTTCATTTTTCTGGCTTGCTAATGTGTGTGGTGCCAGTCAGTCTTGCACAGAAGGAAAGACTTCTTGGAACTTACTGTACCTGTGGCTTTAAGCTTTAAGTTCAAGTAACATTTGGTTACATTGCTGACAAAAGCCATACTGGTGGTTTTCTCATTTAACCATAGTATTTTGAGAAGTACAGATAGATTTTTTGGGATGGGTATTATGAGATTGCAGGTTAACTTCTGCACAGTGCATGCTGGCTTTCCTTAGAAGGTTTCTGGGAGTTTTATTATGATGTCTTAGTGGGTGGTGGCATTTGAAGAATAAAAGAATGCAATCCTTCTGTCCAGTGGAGCTTTGGTAATTACTCCTCCGCACACTTGGACTTAAATAACTGTGACCAGTGTTTTCCGTTTGACCTGGCAAGATCCTGCAAAGTATATGCACAGAAAGCTTGCTAAAAATTTATTGAAAACAAGTGAGGGTGTAAACATGCAGCCTTTTGCTGACTTGCAAAACTGAATCAGTTTCTGCCCTTCAGCTGCTTGCTACTGCCTGTTTCCACCATCTCTCCACTGATGCTGCACACTGGTGGTTTGTGTGTTGCTGAGAGGGATGTCTGATAACCAACCTACTACTTAATATCTTTTGCTGATGTGTGCCCTGGGCTGGTCCCCAGCCTCTGCTTGGGAGCGTGGGTATGTGTCTTGAGATGGTGTGCTTTATTTGGGAAAGCATGTGCCCCTCTGATTTCAGTGTGCTGGTTCTCTGCTTATGAGTGTGCATGTAGGGTTACTTTTAGAGAGGCTCGTTGCTTTTTTGTGTGTGTTCAGTTGTGTGGGTCTTTTCTGTCTCTATGTAATGGTTCAGTTGGGCTTTGTGCTTTGTTTCTTCTACACTCTTCTCCTTCGCTAGTCTCTTGATAAGCAGAAATACTGTGCTAAACTGAAGAGCCCTCCCTCTGAGAGCTTTAGCTCTGCTTCTGTGGCCCTCAGAAAGCAGGTTGATGCTGTTTGTTGCTTTGCTCTTTGTTCTTACCTGATTCCCCTTGCTAGTTAGCAGTACAGCATGGTGGCTCTGTGTTGCCATAGCTGCTGCGTGATGGCTTCTGCAAACTGACTTCAGGCTAGTTTAATGATCAGTTAATTTGCAGGTTCCAGTGGATTCAATATGTAACAAAGGACATGGTTTTACCTCACTCTTTTTCTTGCTGTGCCAGCTGGTGAGGGAAGGAAGAAAGGCGGCCTGTAATTTTTAACAGTAGTTTTAATGATGCACTTCGAGTATCTGACAACTGAGATGCAATGATTTTTATATATATGTATACACAGTCTTTGTAGCGTATTATAGCAACCCAAACATCTGATGTTGGATTATCTATTGAAATACACTCTGTGCCCTTGTTGCAGTTTTGGCAACCTTAAACAAACACACAATGATTTGCAGTTTGTAGCTGTTAAAAGGAAATCGGTGGCTGAAGGTTGTGAATTGTTGTGTAAGCTTTTAGCAGTGAGTGCAATTTAACTGTTGAGACAAATTAACAAGAGGTATAGTAAGTCTGCAGTTTGCTGGAGACTTTAAAGAGGATTGAGCTGGAGTGTGTGTTTTGTGTGTGGGGTTTTGGGCGTTTTTTCCTGTTTGGTAAAGGGATATTCCATGAAAGTAAAGCCTCATACTGTGGCAGCAGAGTAGATAATTGTAAGATAGGTTTTCTGTAGTTTGAAAAATTATGAAGTGTTGCTTTGGCACTGTGCAGGAGAAGGAACAGTGTGGCACCCACCGTCATCAGCTGGACAGTGCGTGGTCCCCAGGGGCCGTGGTACAGCTCTGGACCATTGGCTGGGTGCTTGCACCCAACTCTGCTGTGTCACTGTGCTGGGTCCCCCACACTCAGTGCAGCCTTCCTGTGCTGAGTGAGCAGGCAGGTTTTGGTATGCCTTTTTATTTCCTTCTTTTCTTTTGATTAACTGCAATGCTATTTTGGAAAGAGGGATGCTTGCCTTGGGTCCTTGGCAAAAGACAGATTTATCCTCTGAGGAGTGGAGAGTTTAACTGGAGATGTAATTGTGTTGGAAGTGTAACTGTGTCCTCTCTCTGCAGTTGCTCTATTTATTCTTAGTCTAACTCCAGTCAACACAAATGAGTTGAAGTTCTCATGTATTTGTCAAAGTGTGCTAATGGACAAGAAGCTGTTTGCAGGAAGGCTGTCCTGAGCTGCCTGTGGTCAGCTATATAACTATAGGGAACATCTGTTCCTCTTCCTCACCCCTTTCCTCCCTTAGTTTTAGGTGCCTCTGGTAGTTCCTTGCTGACTTTAAGCTTTCTGGACTAGGAAAGGACACTCTGTATAGCTTAGGGACCTCTCTACAATACTCTTGCTATTTGAGGATGGAATGAGGATATTTGGTGTGCCTAATGCAGGCTTTCTGCAGGTGTCTTTTCCAGGTGAACAGAGCTCCCCATACCCAGCATGGGGATGGTGGGGGCAGTTCCTGCAGAAGGCAGAACAGCTTTGCACAATGCTGGCCCTCTCTTTTGCCTTCTGTGGCTTTTGGTTTTGGAAAAGGATGAATAAAATATGCTGCTGCAAACAGGAAGGAAAGCAGACTGTCTGAGTGGGAGATGTTTAATGCTAATTTTTAAAATGACTGGTGATAAATATGTGTACTTGTAACAGTCTGGTGGCAGTACACAAATAAATAGTGCGCTTTAAATGGTACAGGGGAGGAGTTAATGTCTTAGTAGGTGCTATCTGATCACCCATGCATTGTCTTAGGGCATTAAAAAAGAAAAACTCCTAGATGTTTGAAGCTGCAGTTGGTGGTGGCACTGTGCTGACCACTGATGCCTCAAGTCATTGGTCTGACTGTGCCACTGTAGAAATACACTGTGATAAATTTATCTGTGGTTATCTCCCCTCCTTCTCCCCTGTGGTAGATGAGGGTTTTAGCTTTCAGGATGAAGGCTGGATTTGCAGCCTTAGCTGTTAGAGGCATCCTCAGCAAAGGCCTGAAAGCTTTGCCAAGCATAGGGCTGTGTGCTTGCTCCAGAGTGGCTCTCTAGGCTTCCTCGTGTGCTGTCCTAACCCTCTGCCCAGCCCTGCTTGGCTGGGACAATTGGCTGCTCCTGTCAGCAAGGACTGTTGGTGTTCAGAGTGTGTATATAGCGTGTGTGTGTGTATATATATATGTATGTATGTATATATATGTATGTATATATATACACACATACACGGAGGGGACAGGAATGTTGCATGCAAAGCTTGTAGCCCCTCCTTCGTTTCGTTCTGTGGTACCTGAAGCTGGTAGGTGGTTAGTACTTTGCTGCTGTAGCTGGTGAACAGGAAGAGGCTCCTTCCACAAGGAGCTGTCTCCTGTGGGGCTTTGAGTATTTGATTTATTGACTTACAGGCTTTGGAGTACTAGGAGTTGCTCTTCTCCTGTTGACAGGACTGTTCTTATTCTTTATTCGTGTGTACCCTGGCCAGGGGTTGTTAGCAGAAGTAGGTTTAACTAGCACAAGCCAGAAAGGATACCTATGGAAATGTGCTCAAAATTCAGCCAACCTACATGACTGCAATTAAGAATGAAATCTTGTAGGTTTCCCATTTTTGCTACCTACATCTTCTAGTGTGAAAAGAAAGCATCAGAAGATACTTTCGAAGGAAAAATCCCTGTGCAATTTAAAAGGAAGCTTTGAGAGGTTTCTGTTCTTGGAGGTGCAAATATACGTTTACGAAATGTGACAGGAAAAGGTACAAATAAATTTTTATTCATATGCTTGACTATGCCATTTGTTCCCAAGCTTTGGATTGCATCCTGGCACATGGAGGGCAAGGGACCAAGATGTGTTTTGGAGATGGTGCCTTTTCCTGCAGCAGTTTCTGATGCTGCAGAGTGTGCTGGGGCAGAGGTCTGTCCTGAGAGGTGTTGTTCACCAGCTGCTCTCACAGCCATTTGGCTGCTGGGCTGAGCCCCGGCCACTGCAGCAGCGCAATGCCTGCTGCCAGGGCAAGTGGTATGGACAACCAGGATGACTGGTTGGAGAGGTGGGGGCACAGAAGTGGTGGACCCTCTCCTGTGCTTGGGCTTGCACATTGCCACTTGGGGTGCAGCACAGGGCTCTTGCTGAAATGTGTGTTATTTCCCAGCATACAAGTACACAAATGCTGAGCTGTGCATCTGCCATTGATTGGGATTTGTTTTATAAACGTGCCCATGAATGGGCTGGAACCTTTTTTCAGAAGGCGTGCTCAGTATCTTAAACAAGAAGCAAAATGCAGAAGGCTCCTGCCGACCTGCTGCTACTTCCCTGGGCTACTGGAAAGAGATGGCTCAAGATGCTTTGTGAAAGGGGGGGGGGTGCTGGCTGTGTGTCATGGTTGGGTTTCACAGGTATGACTGTAGTGTAAGCAATGCTTTTGGAAGAATGTGCTGCACAGGTTTTCTCAGTATTTATATTCAAAGTATTCCCTTCAGTATCTATAGATCCCCTTCCCCAAGACAAAAGAGGAACTTTGGAAAAGGCTAACTAGAATTGTGGTGATTCTTGAAAGCTGTCACAGTTTGCCATTTGCAGTTGCTGGTGTTATTTCTTTTGCAGGATGTCTCTTTTGCAGGATGAGTCAGTGGGTTATTTGCAGCAGCCACAGACATGCTGTTTTATGAGAGCCATGTGTGTGAAGTGCAGTGTGGCTGAAAAGCTGCATGCTGGTAGAGTTTGGTGTTGGAGCTGCCTGTGTGACCACGGAGAGAATCTGTATGTTATCTGTACTGCAGTGATCCAGCAGCTGCTGTACTCAGAATTATGTTCCTTTTCCACAATAGCAAGGTCATTTGCTTTACTGCTAATTCCCTTTTCAGGAGAAAGCTTTATTGCTGACAGGAACCTGCTGTGTGAAAGGAGGTTTCAATAGAAGTGCTAAAAACTTTGTTTTTAAGTTGCTGTTGCTGTGAGTTTCCTGGAAGTGGGAGATAAACAGATGACTAGTTTCCATCAAAATGCGTCAGGCACTTGAAACATTACTTTATGTTTAAGTTCCTGTCCTTGTCTTTTCAGCATCCTTTCCCTTAGCATTATCTTCTAAACTCTCTTGTTTGCTTGCTTAATCAAGCATTGTGTGATCTGCTAATTCAAAACACATTTGTTAGGCCAGCAAAAAAAAAAAGTCTTGTCATGTTGTTGTGGTGAAATAAAACATCCTGAACAAAATTGTGGGGTGTTAATGTCCCACAGCATGAGAAGCGCTTAACTAGAAGCTCATTATAGCAGTGTTATAAAGGGTAGGGCTAGAGAGGTAGGGCAGAAACCCTACAGAAGAGTGTGCTCCTCTAGGAAGAAGGCAGCTTTTGACTTATGCCCGATGGAGGAGAAAGGTGAAGGAGGAACTCTTGCATGTCCTTATTCTGCTCCCATAAGAAATCCCCTAAGTTGGGGTTTTTCCTCTTCCATGAAACAAGCTTTTTTCTGTAGGCTTGTCTGGAAGAGTGGAAGTTCAGAGCAGGGTTAACCAGGGCCTACTTGGAGCAAAGCTAGAAGGGAGGCTGTGAAAAAGGAGCCAGTTTCCTCTTCTCAGAGTCAAGCCATTCAAGGCTCTTGGAAGGCTCCCAGAAGGTAAAGAAGAAATGGAAGCCAATCTCATTCTGGACTGCCTTGCATAAGGGAATTTTTATAATTAAAGGATGTTGCCCTCTGCTCCCATTGTTGTTTGCCTCTGTGAACTTTAATTTACTTTGAACCCAGTACTGACTTTATATGTACTGGGGATGTAATAGAGAAGTGATCTTAAGTAATTATGAGCTCACCTTCAAATGAAAGGAAATAGTTCTCTGTTGTTTTTTTTTGTTGTTTTCCCTTCCCTCTTTTTCCTTCCCTTCTCCCACTCCCCCCAAATCTACACTTCTTAACTTTCCCGTTCCTTGCTGCATGGGCTGAGCCATTGATGGGCAGTGTTTTACGTGTGAAGTATGGCATTCAGACCTTCTCTTCTACAAGTACTGAGTTGCCATCTAAGCTCCAGTCCTGCAAACTGTGAAAGTAACCTTGTCATTTGTTGAGCCTAGCCTTGCTCTTTTCCATGCTTTGTATTACACGGGCAAGCATAAATCCATGTGATTTCTACTTGCCAGTCTTCTACTTAGGCTTCACTCTACTTCTGTCTTCCCACTGTAGCTTCAGCTGGTCTTTTTGGCTGGTCTTTTTTATCTTACATGATGATAAGAAGACTAGGCAGCCAGCCAGCTGCTGTTGAACTATAATAGAGCCAGTGGTATGTGCAAAATTTGGTTACTGCTGTCAACACCTGAGTGAATAAAAGAGAGCACGTACTCCAGCTAAATAAATGACCTACTGAATTTGGTAGTAGTAGGGAGAAGACCATGTTCTCCTAATGAATGAAGTGGTTTATGGGTATAGGGTGTGCTAGTGAAAAAAACCCAAAAAGAAACCAAAAAACAAGTGCCCAAAAAATCTTCTTTTGCCTTCTTTGAAGATCATATTCCTCAAAAGCTTCCATTTCTGTCTTATCAGCTCTTGTGGTTAATGCATGGATTTCACACGCAGTACTTCAGATTTTGGCAGAGGCCATAGCTTCACTTTTTAAAACTTAGCTTTAGGATGGCAGCAATAGTTTTTAAGCTAACTTTTTTGCAAATAGATTCAGACATGAAACTAATGCTAAGAATTCTATCTCTGTTTAGGCAAGGGATGCATTATGTTTAAATTAAAAACAAATAAAAAACCCCTTTATTAAGTTACTATTCTCATTGTGTATTCTTATGTTGAGTTTTCAAAGCAAAACTTGGTGTTAGATAGAAAAGGTTTCTCTAATGTATGGGATAAAGTTGCTGCTGGCAGGAAGAGCTTGGGAGCTGAGGTTCTCTGAAAGCTTTCTGGTGAATGAGTGGTTTCCCTCAGCCCTTGCAACATCTTAGTGTTGAAGTTCAAGAGACTGATGGAGGCTCAGAGACTGGTGTTTCTCTAACTGCTCTCACTGACTGCACGCCCTTTCTTCATTCAAGGCCAGGCTGGACAGGGCTTTGAGCAACCTGGTCTAGTGGAAGGTGTCCCTGCCCATGGCAGGGGTGTTGGAACTGGATAAGCTTTAAGGTCCTTTCCAGCCCAAACCATTCTGTGACTGAGGAATGGGAAACCCAGAAATGTTGCAACAAACCAGCTAAATCCTGGGATCTGATGGAGCTGGTCTGACAAAGAAGGGGAAGAGCAGTTTTGGTAGGAGGCTTGCCAGGCTGGTCAAGGATGCTTTAAACTAGATGTGTTGGGGGAGGGGGGCATCATTCCATCCCAACACACCCAGTCAGTTGCCAACACCTATCATAAATGCCTGGAGCAATGTAGAGCTATTCCACTTGCTCCAGCCAATGAGCCAGCTTCATTTGGAGCTCGGCTCAGATGCCTCTATACAAATGCCCATAGCGTGGGAAACAAACAAAAGGAATTAGAGATGTGTGCACGTCTACGGGGGTATGATATAATAGGCATCACAGAAACGTGGTGGGATGGCTCCTGTGACTGGAGTGTTGGAATGGAAGGTTACAGGCTCTTTAGAAAACACAGGCCCGGCAGGCAGGGAGGGGGAGTTGCTATTTATGTTAGGGATAGGCTGGAGAGTATGGAACTCTGTCTGGGGGCAGGTGAGCAGTCAATGGAGAGTTTGTGGGTCAGGGTTAAAGGGCGAACAGCAATGGGAGACATTATTGTGGGGATCTGTTACACACCGTGTGATCAAGAGGACTCTCTGGATGAAGCACTCTACAGACAGATAGAAACAGCCTCAGCCTCGCAGGCCCTTGTTCTCATGGGGGACTTCAACCACCCTGATATCTGTTGGAGGGATGGTACGGCCTGGCACAAGGAATCCAGGAGGTTCCTTGATTGTGTGGAAGACAACTTCCTTCCACAAGTAATAGGGGAGCCAACAAGAAGAGGTGCCATGCTTGACTTCATGCTCACCAACAGGGAAGGGCTGGTTGGAAATGTGACTCTCCAGGGCAGCCTTGGTTGTAGCTATCAAGAGATGGTCGAATTCGAGATCCTCAGAACAGTGAGAAGAGCATGCAGCAAGCTCACTGCCCTGGACTTCAAGAGAGCAGACTTTGGCCTCTTCAGGAACTTGCT
>WYDI02040379.1:0-16819 GCA_009867235.2 Psittacus erithacus
TGCGGCCTAGCATTTGGTCTGCTTGTACAACTGCCCCAGAGAGCCATGCCCTTCTCATCAAGCCATTCCTCAACATAATGAGATATTTCCCTGCCTCTTTTAGAGTTTGACATAGTTCCAACTGAAGCCACAGTGGATTCCTCCGTTCATTTCAGTGGATATATGCCATCCAGAGGACCTTGACACACTGGAGAAGGTGGGCCAATGCCATCCTTAAGACTGTAGCAATAGCACAGGGGGTAATTGGTTTAAATTTAAACAGGGGAAGTTCAGGTTAGGTATAAGGAAGAAGTTCTTTACTGTGAGGTTGGTGAGGCACTGGAACAGGTTGCCCAAAGATGCGGTAAATGCTCTATCCCTGGCAGTGCTCAAGGCCAGGTTGGACAGAGCCTTGGGCAACATGGTCTAGGGTGAGGCGTCCCTGCCCACGGCAGGGGGTTCAAACTAGAGGATCTTAAAGTCCTTTCCAACTCTAACCATTCTATGATTCTATGATTCCATGATATTGGTCTTTTCAGTGGAAAGGTAAGCCCAGACAATGGACAAACGGAATGTAATACTATAGAGATGAGATGCATTTACTTAAAGAAGATGTTAACAGCAGCCTGTACTTACAATATTCTCCAAGTACAACAAATGATGCTAAAGATTTATAAGATTATGAGAAATACAGAATGAGCTGCAAAAGAACACATTCATTTTTGTCTTATTTCCTGTCAATTTTATGGCAGGTATAGCAAGCATCTCTCTGCATGCTAGTTACTCTAGTCATCTTTTACTTGATTTAGTAGATTAAGCCATTATCAGATCTTAGTGCTTGAGATGTAGCTCTATCTCTGTGTACATTTGGACAGTACTTAGGAGCCATCAGTTCCTAATAAAAACATTTGAATTTCTTATAAGGGCATGTGACTGATCTTATCCTATAAATGCATTTAGTATTAGCTGACATAAAAGCACTGAGAAGGTTACCAAAGCCAAAGCACGTCATGCACAAATTAAAAACAAGGAACAAACCTGCTTATTTCAAATCAGTATTCACTACGTATTTCTCCACTTTTATATAGCCATCTGTAATAGTTTATGCAGTCTTGGCAAAAAAGTATGCCAAATGTCAACACAAAATTGGATAATTGATTTTAAAATATTAAAAATCAAATGCTTAATCATCACATTTACGAAGTAGCAGATGGACACAGGTAGATGACAAATGTGGACATAAGTCAATATATCTTGACATACAATTATAAAGTCACAGGAGAAGAAAATATATTTTTTTATAAAGAATGTTGCTCAGATGTAGGATTTCTTTGCATACAGAAGTGTGCTTTGGGATATTTCTTAAGGTACTTGGTCAATTCTTAAAGCACGGGTTTAAAGAATAGCTGAAGGATTAGCAGTGCTTTCCCAAGAAATACAAATTCATTTTCCTGAATCCATTTGTGCTTTTTTTCTGCTACAGTCTTAAGCCCTGAATTTGAGCTTCTTAAGATGGTTTTTAGCTTAATACTTATTCTACTATACAGGACTCCCAGTTCCCTTATGTTATCCAGTATCAAAACTAATAATAAAAAAAAAAAAAAGAATCTGCAGAAGGAGAGAAGTTGCTATTTATAGATATAGATGCTAATAATGTTTATGCTTTTAATTATGAAGTGTATCCATAAAATTATTTTATTTGATTAGTGGTGCTTAGGTCATCTGCCATGATATTACCTAACTAAATATACAAGTTGATTCAAAGCTTTGAAGTGGAAATGTAAGATATAATTGTACAGAGAAGCTTCTAAATAAAAATGAAATAATTTCTAAAGTATTTAGTGATTACAATCCAATTAATTTTCAGAGCAAGCAGCTATGCCAAAGACTTCTAAAAATTTGGCTACTAGCATTAGATATTTAAATGTTTAAACATTAAATAAAGACGTTGACATAATCCATAATATTTTTCCAGTCTTTTATAAACAGGTCACTTTCTTCTCACCTGTTCTTGTTCAGTGACAAAATATCTGTGTCTGCATGTATGAAAACAATGAAGGAGAAGCAGAGGAAGAAATTGGTCTGTAAATCTCATTAATTCAGTGATTATCACAAAGAGAAATTATCCACATACTGAAGCACAATATTATTCTCTCACAGAAGGAGAGAAAGGATAAGTTGATGTTTGGTATGCAGTATGTTAAGTTCATTTCAGTAAGCAAAGTGTGCAACGTTACTCAAAATTTCTTATGTGGAAAAGATCTGCACTGTGCTGACATAACTCATCTTTTATCTTGCTCAGCTCACAGACACTGACATCAACAACCCCATCTTCTATGCTTTAGTTATATTAAAAATAATAATAAAAAATACTATTCCAGCAATAAGCTCAAGCTTTTTCTTGCAGAATAAAATTGGAAATGGACAAGTAGTTACAGTGTTAGATAAATGTCAGTAAATCCACTAGTCGCAAACCTCCTTCATATTGTTTCCAGAGCATTTAACAGAAAAGCATGATAGTGTTATAGGTGCAAATCCTTGAAAATATAGCTTAAATGAAAATGGAGATGTGCAGCCTTAGTTGCCAGTATCTTTATAGATGTTTTTTATTAGTCATTTTCTAATTTGCTGGTATTGGTCTTATTTTGTGTTTATTTCAACTGTTGTAATTTCAAGGCACCTTGAATCGATCTTTTGAGAATTACTTCAATCTCAGCAAAATGCATAAGTGTGCTGCAACTTCAGCTGAAGTACTGGAGTGAACCAGGAGCCAGCTTCCTGGCAGGGACAGTGAGGCACAGCATTCTGGAGTATCTTCAGGTGGTAACACACCAGGGATCCCAGGAGTACAGGTCTCCACTGAGAATGACTGCCACAGCTGTGAAAGCAAAAACTCCCAGATGGCCATTTGAAGACCAGAGAAATCCTGATGAATCCTGGCAGTGGCATTTTGAGTGCTGATCGCAATACCCTTTTCTGAGTAGCTGTGGCTTGCAGCCATGGGGTCATCTGCGGCAAGAGCCATAGAAACTTGCACATGAGCCAAGGTAGCAGCTGCACCAACATGAGCAACAGGATCCAAACTAAAGATCTGATACGGACAAAGGTTTTGACACATACTGTGTTCAAGGAATGGTGTAGTGAGTAAGAGGAAAAGATGAGTGATGCTCATCAGTTTAGCAGCTGCTACAGTGGCAGCAGCAAGAGCTTCACTGTGTGAATCTGGCTTCTATCAGTCTAAGAGCTTAAACTATCTAATGACTACAGAAAACTTCAGTAGCAATACAGCTTTTTAGCCTCTTTTTTTTTTCCTCCAGACTACACATCCCATCACCATCAATTTTAAATCAATACCCATATGGCTATGGAATTTAAGATTAAATTAATGTTAATAAGGATGCAGATATTATTTGCACTGAAGTCTGTCTCATTTTATTTCCTGAAACCTTGAGAACAGGAAGGGCTGTGATCAAGGTGAAACCTTATTGTAACTGCAGGTGATGTAAAGTTCAACAAAAGGGGAAGTATCCAGGACAAGTAAGTTGATGGCCTTCAAGTTTTGGATGTTTCTTTCAGTTCTTGATCCCTGTTGGGTAGTACTGTTAAGGAGAGCATAAGAAAGTTGGTGCAGGAGCCAGGTGTTATGAAATCTTCTGATGCAGATATTTGGGTTACTGTTGATACAGCTTTAGAAGAGATAGTCTTTCACTTAGTATTTCTAATAGGTTTGCGAACAAAATGATCCATTATTTCAGTTGGAAGGAACCTTAAATATCACCTAGTTCATGTCACTGGCAGAAACACCTTCCACTAGACCAGGTTCCTCAAAATCCTATCCAGCCTTAAACACTTCTAGGGATGGGGCAGCCACAGCTTCTCTGGGCAACCTGTTCAAATATCTCACCAACTTCACAGTGAAGAAACTTTTCTCAATATCCAACCTAAATCTTCCCTCACACAGCTTAAAGCCATTTCCCCTTGTCCTATCACTACATTCCTTTGTAAAAAGGTCCCCTTTAGGTACTGGAAGGCTGCTATAATGTCTCCCCAGAACCTCTTCCAGGCTGAACAAGCCTAATCCTCTCAATCTGTCATCATAGAAGAGGTGCTCCAGCCCTCTAATCATCTTTGTGGCCCTCCTCTGGACTCACTCCAACAGCTCCAAGTCTTTCTTACATTGCTGGCTCCAAAGGTTAATGCAGGACTCCAGGTGGGGTCTTACTAGAGCAGAGGAGAGGAGCAGGATCACCTCCTTCGTGAGGCTGGTCATGCTCCTTTTCATGCAACCCAGGATACAGTTGGCTTTCTGGGCTGCAAACACACACTTGCTGACTCATGTTCAGCTTCTCATCAATCAATACCCTCAAGTCCTTCTCCTTAAGGCTGCTCTTAATCCATTCATTTTCCACCCAGCCTGTGTTTGTGCTTGGTATTTCCCCGACGCAGGTGCAGTCACTTTCACTTGACCTTGTTGAACTTCATGAGGTTTTATACTTAAGAGATACACACAAAGAATCCTTCCACAGTTGTGCTACAAAAAACAAAAGCAAAAATAACCAAACCAAAGCAAAACAAAACACCACCCCCTCACCCTCAAATCCCCCATTATTAGTTCAATCTGAAGTTTATTCATGAAACTTGTTTATTTTGGAGCCAAAACCAGTAATTCCCAGAGGATTACAAACTCACTAAATACCCTGTCACTAATGGGTTGACTTAAATGAGTTAGGGTGGCAGTATTCAATACTTTGGGAACTCAGCCAAATACTGGACCAAAGTACTTCAAATCCTATCTGTAAAAAATATTTTCCATTTTTTCACCTAAGACTTACAAAAGATCTTGAATTCTAAGAGGGTCCCAACTCTCATTTTCCCCTGCAAATCTAGGTCACCTGACCCACAGCACTTTATTAAAACATTGGATGTAGAGTACTTTCTAGACTTGAGTAAATAAATTTTCCAGCAGTAAACTTTAAAATGCCAGAGAGCATTAGCCTGGCAAAATATGACAACATTTTAGCGTCATAATTGTTACACTATAACTCATATAACTCATATTCCCACAGTTGTTAAATTTACCTTTATAAGTCTAATGGGATAATTTTTTTTTCCCTCTAGATTGCATGCTGACATACAGCACTGTTGAATTGGTGGGGGATAGAATTCTTCTAATAAATGTTATTAATTAAATACTGTGATAACTGGCAATGTCCTAATTAATTTTAGATTTTGGTTTCTTATACCATAATTGATGGTTTGGGCATGTAGAAAAAGTCATGGAAACAAAGAAATGGCCTTACTCATAATTATGGGATGTCTACAAACATAACAGAAAACACAGTACTTTTTTGAGACCACTAGCCTATTTATGACTGACTCAGCTTCAGTACTGAAAGCAGAGAGAAAGCTGTCTTCCTTGTATGTGAGATTAGTTTACAACAATGGAGAATCAGGTTACAGATCAAAATGTAAAAAAAAACCCCAAAACCCCCAAAAAACTCAAAACAATAAAACCATTAATTTTAATCATGAGGATGAGAAAGTATTAATTAGAAAGGCAAAGATATCTCTATCATTAGTGGTCCTTAAAAATAAACTTGACAAACATTTCTTAGGAATGACTTCAATATGATTGAATGTGCTTTGGCTGGGAGATGAACAGGAAGACTCCCAGACCTATAAACACTGCCAGGGGCAGGGTGAAGCTCAATCATCCACAGGATGCTTTGTCAGGCTAGCCAAAACCATCAAAGATATCATCCAGAAATAGTCAAAAGTAAGAACAGAGCTTCTGTAAAGTGTATCAGTTTGATTGGAATTGCTGTGTCAGATGTGTCACAGACAGTATGAAATTCTAATTCTGTTAAAATATCAACAAGTTGAAAAGCACTGCTAATGTATGTGTTTCACCTCATGTAGTGTTAGAATGAATTTGCTTTTATTCTTCTGTTATACCATCAAAATTAATTATATTTAGGATGCTGCACAATGTGTTAATGTTGAGAATCCCGGTTGTATATTTGAATTATTTAAAAGGCTACAATGGATTTAGGCAAGGGCTGAATACCCCTTGGACTTTAGCAAAACCTAGAATAATCCCAATCAAGTGGACATGACTAACATTTACAAATGGTGACACTTCACACTACATTTAACTTATTTTTCCTATATATTTTAACGTGACAGATAGCAAAGGAGATTTAACAAGCTTTTGTAACAGCTTTCCTATTATTTCAGACTTCCTGTACTTGGATAACAGCTTATTCCAGACCAGTCCAGCTTCCTTTGCTTGATCCTGTGACAGAGTCATAATAATCCTATTGGTAATATTACAGGCTGTTGCTATGGAAATTAATGTATTATCTCAGAAAAATGACAGATGGGTTGAAGAGGGAACAAGCCCGTGCTTAAAAACTGATCCTTACATGACTAGCTAATGCCTAAACGGATGTCACTTAGAAAGTAGCTAATTTCAAAGACTTTAGGGAAAATAAATGAGTAACCAGAACTACAGAGGACAAAGGATATGTTAAGTATTTTGCTTGGAAACAGTTAAATTCTCTCTGCTTCGTTTCCACTTGTATCCCATATTGCTTTTCTTTCTGTATGTTCCAGTATTATGTGTGCAGCTTAATAATAGCTTCTCCTCATCCCCCACTCTATGTAAATTATGTCATTAAAGAGAGCAGTGATTTCCAGGACAAGGAAGCAGCAATGAAGTATCTATCATTTGGTGATACACTTCAGATTAAAAAACCAGAAAAAAATCAAAGGCAATGTGTGTTACTTTGCCGTCACACAAAGGGATACTTTTTATATTTTCAGTCTATAATTGTTGAGATTTATTCTCTCTCTTAAATTTAAACAAAATCATAAGGGCTTTTTGCTCATAGCAATGTAAAGAAGGCTAAATTATGGAGAATGCAGCATACAGCAAGTGGAATTTGCTCAAGAAGGCCAAACTAAGAGTGTTGGTTAGAAACTCCTCTGGGGTACAAGTCCCAAAAGTGAAATGGATCAGGGACGTAGAATGAGAAATACAGTAGACTTTTAAAGGACCATTGTGGTATAGAAATCTTCAGACTGACAAGTGATTGTTGATTTTCATCCAATTGAGAAAATCTTTTTCTCTCTGAGAAAACAGAAGCAAAAATAGAACAGAAGATTTTTTTTCCTATTAAGCAACACTATCTTTGACCTTTTTGATAATTTTGTCTTCAGAATCATTTGACTGCCTTTTATAAATCACACAAGAACACACTCTTATGTAACATTGATTTTTTCTTGGCAATGAATAATGATTTTGCAAGAACTGTCAAAACATATTATTGGTAAATTCTTAGAAAAAAAACCCAAAAACTTACCCGGCTGTGATGCTGGCAAAATGCTATGAATTAAGAGTATCCTCTCATAATGCTTTGAGTAGCAGCAAGAAACAATAAATATGAAAATGTATAAAAGTAAATCTGAGTCATATCAGTAAATAGCATATTATTGCTCCAGAATTCTTAGAAAAAAAGCATGTCAGAACAGGGACTTAATTTGAAATCTCCAGAACTAAAAGCCAATTACCTAAATTATGTCAATTTTATTCCCCCAAAATAGCAGTTCTATAAGGGTAAGCTTTTATTTGAATTATTTGGAGGGAAAATTGCTACTGCTGTGAATGCTGGATGTATCTTTTGCAGCTTATGACAATAACACCTGCACAGACCCACAATTTGACCTAAAATTCAATGAAACAAACAAGCAAAAATACCATCCACACCAAAGAGAAAAGATGTTCCGTAATAGCAACCAGGATTAGAAAACATGGGCTGGTGGGTCATGTCAGACATCTGTTGTGTAACCACACATGTCATGCTCTTTCCTACCTTGTACTCTATTTTTATTTTTATGTAAAGTTAATTAAGTGATATAGGAAACATTAAATTCTGCAGTTTTATTTAAGCATCTGCTATGGATAAAAAATGAATATAAGAGAATGAGTCCCAGTAGACTGCTGTAGTTGCTGTTAGGTGAAAGTCACAGATAGGTCAGAGCCATTAGGAACAGATAATAATGTTTTAATTGAGTAAGAAGCAACGCTTATGTTCAAAGAACTGTGAAATGGGAAAAGCAGTGTATAGTGGATCTAGCCTGTCTTTGATGCTTCCTCTATGAATACAGAAATTCTGTGATTTGCCTCTTACATAAGGGCTTAAGGGTTGTTATGTGGGTCAAGGATAACATTAGTAATAATACTTTGATGAGATTTGTAATTTCTTTTTCAAAAGAAATGGTAATATTTGGTCCTATGAAGGCAGTAAGAATGATCAAATACTTGTGGAGTATTACATTAGGAGTTCCTGGAGCTCCTCCAGGAAGCTAGCATGCAAGTCATTTGGATATGAGATGATAATTTGATAAGCTAATCTTTTTTCCAAGAAAAAGAGCATCAACAGATATGTTGGCAGAAGGAAACAGAGGCAGAAGGAATTTAATGCTACAAGTATTTATAATGAAAAAGGTACATTGGAGTCTTCTGCAAGTCGTATTCTAAAGCTGCCTTATATTTCTGAACATGAATGCTTGGATACCTTTGAAACTATGATAAGAATGCAAAAGAGATCTTATACCTTAACTATACTTCCAGGATATCACAAGAACCCTACAAATTTTCTAACTTGAAGATACACCCCACAAGCAAACAGAGAGCAAACAAAAGGTGCTAATGTTGATTCTCAATGCATTGTCAATGTATCTGTATTTAAAAAGTTTCAGTTTTAAGCCAATTATTCTAAAATTATGCTTGCAGTGTGATACTTTGAGTCTCCAAGGATCATTCGTAGCAATTCACAGGGGATTAGGTCAGAAAAGCTACCTTATTTTTTCATAATAGGGCTCACTACAGAAGAGCTTAAGCAGGTCTTAAATTTTTCCGAGCATCCTGGTTCCAGCTGAGATAGAGGTAATTTTCTTCCTAGTAGCTGGTACAATGTTGTGTTTTGGCTTTAGTCTGAGAACAATACTGATAACACGCTGATGTTTTACTTATTGTCAAGTAGCGCTTACTCTCATCAAGGACTTTTCAGTCTCATGCTCTGCCAGTGCAGATGGTCACAAGAAGCCAGGAGGGAGCAAAGACAGCACACCTGACCCAAACTAGCCAAAGCGCTATTCCATACCACAGCACGTCATGCCCAGTATATAAACTGGGAGAAGTTACCTGGAAAGGACCAACCACAGCTCGGGTCAGGCTGGGTATCAGTCAGCTGGTGGTGAGCAATTGTATTGTGCATCACTGGTTTTTATTGTCTTTTTTTTTTTTTCCTTTTTCACTTTAGTTTTATATCTCTCTTTTTGTCATTTCCCTTTAACATTAGTGTTAGCATTAGCATTAGTATTAGTATTATGTTGTACTTTCGTTATTAAACTGTTCTTATCTCAACCCATTGGTTAGTGGGAAGCTGCTTGGTACTGAGTTGCAGGCTGGGTTTAAACCATGATAACAAGGCAGAACTTCGATAAATTATCTTACAATGAAGTGTCAGTAGAATAGATTTCAGAAGAAAGTATTGAAATTACCAGACATATAGCAGAAAAAATATTGAAACAAGATACTATTAATTCTTAAACTCTAGAAAAGCTCAGATACAAAACTATCAGATTACTGATTGTCATGCACAACCCATTATCTGAAGAGGACTAGATGGCATAAGATAATAGAAAGGACTACACACCAGCAGCATTGATTTCTGTACTGATCAAGTTGGTAGAAACTAGCTAAGAATAGACAATAATCACAATAATCAGTGACACCCTGGAGAAGATTCAGTGCAACACAGCTTTCACTGAAGGAGGTCATGAATCAAAATCTGTTCAAGTTCTATGATACCTTTTGGATAAAATTTATTGGGATGATACAGACTGCTTGTATTTCCAATAAACGTTTATCAGTTACCTTAATAAAGTTTCTTAAAAGGACTAAATTCCCATAGTAAGAGGGGAGTAGCTGTCTCATTGCTTTGTGGCACAAGGTTTTCAGGAAAACATAGGAAAAAACTGGGAATCAAAGTTGTAAAGAAGTAACTTTTTTACAGTGGAGATTTCCCACAGAGCTCTTCAGCCATCTGTGCTGTACACAACACTATTCAATTCTTCATAAATAATTTGGAAAAGGGGAAATACAGAGGAAACAACAGCCTTATGAGGCCACAAAATTACAACTGACTACAAAGATCCTCAGAGAGATCATACGTTTGTGAATGGCTGAGTGATAAAAATGGCAGATAAGACCAGAATTGATAAATGTAAAGTAATGCACTCAAAGGGGAAAACAAACACAATTATACATACACTGATAAGCTCTGAATAAGTATGAGCATTCAGAAAAGAGCTGCTTAGTGTCATTATGAATGGGTTTATAGAAATATTGGCTCACTGTTCAGAAAAGTCAAAAAGTCAAGAAAAATGTTGAGGATTATTTTTTTAAAAAAGTATTTTGTCATCATTTCAATCTCTGTTTGGTCTACATCTTGGGTATTGGCTATGCCTTTTCCTATCTCCCTTTAGAAGTCATGTAGAAGTTCTGAAACTGGTGCAGAGTAACAGAACAGATCAGATGCATGGGGAGTTTCTACATGAAAAAAGAAAAAAATATTCCCTGGTCTTCAGTTTAGATAAACTGTGAGGAATGAGCGATACAGAAGGTGTAGAAGAAATTACATATATCTTGCAGAAAATTAATAGACAACATTTGTTTTCTATTTTCCCCCAGAATTTATTATACAGCTGATGTAAAATTGTCAAAAGGGCTTATGTGGAACACTTTTCCACATATACATAATTGAATTATGGAATTCATTGTTACAGGTAATGAATATAAAGAGTTCAAAAATTGTTAATCAAAATCATTGAAGAAACACCCATGCATTAAACATGGTGGTGTGGCTGCAGCCTCAGGAGTGGGAAGTCTCAGAACCACCATCCACCAGATACTGGAGCCAGAAGGGAAGCTTTCAGTGCATTGTATACTTTTTCTAATCATCTGTCATAAATCACAGAGAGAGATAGAAGACCTTTACCCTGCCCTAGTATGACGGTTTTTGCATAAGGGGCAAGTTGTGGAAAGGGTTAGCTAAAGAGACATAAAAGTCCTGTTCTCAAATACATGGAAGTCAACAGCAGGAATCCCATCAGTGCCAGTGGCTTTGGCCTAGGCCCATACCTCCCTCTCCATCTTTGCATTGCCATCCACTGTCTGGAGTCACAGGAATAGCAGGAGGCCTGTTTATCATAATGTTACACTGAAGACATTAAAAAAGGCTTGAGATGCTTTCACAGGTTATTTGTGCTGGCATGAATTTCAGCTAACAGGACAAGTCTCCTTGTCAGCAGCAACTTAGCACACACAGGATGAAACATCAAGGGGTGGTACCTTCAGAAGCCAGGCTGTCGAAACTGCTCTCTTCCGTCTACTTCCTAAGCATTATGCTTTTTCAGCAGCTGTGAAGCAAGTGTAAGTTAAAGCAGAGTTCAGAATTTAAAGTTTAACAGTGTGAGGCAGATTATTTTCTCTGTCAAATCATTTTTAAGATGGCTTTCTGACATTCTTCAGTTCTGGTCATTGTGCCTACTACATCTAAGGTATTCACTTTACAGGTGTATCAGACAGACATGCATATTTGTTTCAAACAGCTTTGTAAGCTGTTGCTCCTGAACTTACTCATAGGATAATAGACATCCAGAGTCACCATAGGAAAAATGATATCTTATTTTAAAAGGGAAACTATTAATTTAATTTTATCTCCCTCTGTTTGAACTATCTTTAATAAACATCTTGCTATATGCTAATAAATACAAATTTTCTCCTAGAAAGAGATCTGCACTGTTTCACCATAAAGACCAGTGTAAAGCTCTCCCCTGCTTTTAAATATTTTTTGTAAGGGATCTTTTTTTTTAAAGTTACTCATCAATCACAGCTCCAAACTTTTATCAACAAATTTGGAAGCAGGAATCTTCTTTCCATAGCAAAACCCAAGATCCATGGAATTTGCTAGAGATGGAAGTGCTATAGATTTAAGATAAACATCAACTGTTTCATAATTTAGAAAGAAAAATCAAAGTTTTTCCCCTTACACACTCTGTAAACAGCTTTCAGTTTCTAAACCCGTCAGAACATTATTCTCTTTTATGGGACAAAGTGTTGCTGAGCGCTGTGCAGCTATGCCTTGGAGTACAGGCAGTGTCCTATGTTGCTAGCTACAGCACCAAATGAAGCTTTCCTCTACAAATAAGCAGGCAAGAACTGAAAGCTACTTTTTGAAAATAATTGACAACTCCATAAGGACTTTTGCAAAATACCTTGAAATATCCAATTCTTTTTCTTCTTGAAGTGTCAAAACCTGGATTATACCTAATCTGCAATTTAGGCTACCATATACTGAAGCTCTGTATGCTGACATTTACTTAAGAAAGCTTTCTTCTGCTTTAACCTTTTCCCAAGGCTGGGGAGAGTTACCTGGAAGGTCCAGGTCACTGCTCGGGTCAGGCTGGGTATCGGTTGGTGGGTGGTAAGCAATTGTATTGTGCATCACTTGGGTTTATTGTTCTTTTTTCCCTTCACTTTTTAGTTATATATTCTCTCCCCTTGTTATTTCCCTTATCATTATTATTATCAGTGGTAGTAGTAGTGGTTTTGTATTGTACTTTAGTTATTGAACAGTTCTTATCTCAACCCATCGGGTTTACATTCCTTCAGTTCTCCTCCCCATCCCACCAGGAGGTGGGGAGGGGGGAAGGTGGAGAGTGAGCAAATGACTGTGTGGTTCTGAGTTACCATCTGGACTTAAACCATGACACAGAGAAGACAGGAGACAAATGTGGCACTCAGAAAGACAGCTGAGATGTCCAGACACTGTTAAGTGGGCATAATGTTGCACAACGCTTATTTGCTTTTTGTCCTTTCCATTCTCCAGCTCTGTTTATGCTTTGAAAGCAATAGCTTTCAATAAAATCTTACCATCTCCCTGCCATGTTCCTTGTCACTAAGGACATAAAAGTATACAAAAAAAATAAAGAGGACAAAATGAGAAAGATGCATTAAACCCATTGCTCCACCACCCTGTGCAATATGGAGTTATATGGAAACTGACACACTGCAACAGTTATATTTCTTCTTATGAAGCTACTGTAGAACAAAGCTGAGCACTGAAAAAGAAAGGATACCTGCACTAAGAAGTGTCCTCTACAACCTGTAAAAATTACTATTTCTACCTTCCATGAGGACTGAATTCCAGTGTATTTGAAATCCTGAGCTGACAACATGCCAAAATTGTCTGTTATTACTGAAACCAAAAGGCCTTATCCTTGAGTTCTTGTAATTCCCTCTTTAGCTACTGCAGTGGAAAAAGACATTATCTTGCCTTAAGGGAATAGCTGTCATAAAGGAATCCTCAGAGGATGCATGGCTGCCTTACCCAGTAGCACAAAGGACAGACCGGCCAATAGGATTTAGCTGTAAGTACCTGACATAAAGTCCTCCTTTTCCAATTACTAGCGTCACCTTATCCTTCTCCTTCTGCCACTTTGAACCAGTTGGGTGGAAAGAACTTAGAGATCTGCTTCTAGTGACTTTGATATTATGTCTTTCTGAATTATTATCGCTGGTCAAGATGCTAATTTCACAAGTTAGCCCTGGCTTGCACCAGTGTGTGACATTTTCCAGAACAGGATTGAGTTTTAAGGATTTTCTTTCTAGTTCTTGATGCTGTTCAATACCTGTTTTCTTCTTTATCACTTCTCAGTTACAATAGCATCCTCTCCTCCACTTCATCTGTTTAGAAGTTTCTTTTCACTTTCTTTCAGTCATTTCTTGTCTAACTGCTATCTAATCTTCCTGCTCACTTCAGACACTTCCTGCTCACTTCTTACTTCTGACACGAACGGGGGGATAACTTTCCATGTAATTTGCTGACCCTTAAAAGGGGAAAAGACAGCAATATTTAAGTAGAGCTATAGGCACTTTGACACACTATAGCTTGAGTATGGCATCAAAACACTGTTGAAAGCCTGTTTTGTTTGTGTTTTGAACACTTCAGGAAAACAACTCATCAAATACCTAAAATCATAAATGAGTGAACCTGTTCAGGTATAACAAGCTCTAGTCACCTCAGGAAACTTTTGATCAACTAGAAGCAACTAAAATTTGAGATAGCATTGGATTTTCTCACAGGTTTCTTTCAGCAAATAGAAAAATTTAACAAGGCAAGTTGTTAAGTAAAAGGAAGAAGACCATAAGACCGTTTGTACACAGGCGCAGAAGTAGAAATAGTCATGTAAGCTAGGGTAGAATTAGATAAATTTGATGCTAATTTTCCAAATTGATAGTGGGGATTAAAGGTACAACTTGCAAAATTTCTTCTTGCATTAGAAAAGGGGCTTTGCTTTCTGGAGGGAAGTGGACCTATCTTGTGCTTCTCTGGCAGACAAACAATTTTGTGACAGAAAGAGTGTGCCAAGAGCATGCTGAATATTGTTGTAATAAGTACATGGCTTCATTTAGAAAGACTAGCAGACTATTTATCTCAATCTACAGGATATAAATTTCCTGTAATAAAAGTCTGAGAGGATTCTCTTGTTAACTACTTTTTTTTTTAAAAAAAGGTATATATGTACATATCTCTAAATACACATGTATCTCTTTATGCACATACATGCTTACATGCATATCTAAATACACTTATTTATGTCTGATCTTGGCTATAATTTCTCTCAGGTGTTTGAGTTGTCATAAGATTTGTTTGGAACACATTCAGGTCACTTGGAAATGTGTTTACAAAACAACAGGTGATTTGCACGCTAAAAGGAAACATTTAACTTTCTAAAAGGTATGTAAACAGGTTTCTTCAAATGCTAGAAAGGAACTGATTAATGAAGTGGTAAGTCTGCTAGTAATAGTGAGGAATGTTGTTGCATCCTGGCAGTTCAAAACCAGAAGTTACAACCTTTTGGACTCCTGTTGACATCTGCAAGCCCTGCTTCTTTAGAAGATGATTTATAAAATGGCTGTAATGAAAAAAACCCTGTTTCTCTTAATAGTCACTATTCCTAGGAGCTGTTGCTCTCAAATCTGTTCCATGTCTTTGTGTTTCTAAAAGACATCTTCCGCTAACCAAGAGGTGTTTATTTTAAGCTCATGCACTATGATTGCTGTGATTATGATTAGGCCTTGGCATACGTCATTCTCAGGTTAAACTCATGACTATAACTTCAATAATACTAATATGGTATTTGCAGATATAAACATAACAGGAAAAGTGATACACAGAAAGAGACTTCTACTAAATGTGAGAATGTACCTACAAACTATGCCTAAAATAAGAAAACAAAAATATTAACATTAATTTTTCAATCGTATAACACTTCATAGGAAAACTTTCATTAAGGAAAAAAACAGATGTAAATTTTTTTTAGCATTAATGTTTTGAGAGTGACTACTTTCAAACACTCTACAGGTTAATTGACAAGTGAAACAAATCACCTGATATTTTATATCAGCTGAGGAACATGAAATGTCATTGTAAATCCTCTTATGCTCATTCCAAAGAACAAAGAGGGCTTCTTTTTATGTTGTCACCTCATTATTGTCATGAATCTTGTGTTTGATGTATATGTCCTTTGAGTGAGGAATCTTAATGCAGTGACCTGCGCTGCCAGAGTTTCGAGAGAATTTTATCATTCCAAGCCTCACAGCCATCCTTGTCACATAATGTCATGAAAACACATGTAAAATAAAGCGACATGAGAAAGATAGGTCATATATGAAGTATATATTTGCATAGATTCAGGTTCCTTAAGGTTATTATACCTCGCTACAGTGACAGAAAAGCAGCTCTATGACTACAATTTCTGACCAGGTCTAAAACACATTGGTCCTAGGAAGAAAGTGCCACTCAGACACTTCCCAGGAATTAAAAAAAAAAACAAAAAAAAAACAAAAACAAAACAGAAAACATCCCCAAAGGCCGAAGAAGTGTAATATTCAAGCAATAAAAATGAAAGTAGAGATGATCCACTGAACAGAATTTTAGGAGTTGACAGTAGTCCAATTGTTGCATTTTATAACACTTATTTGAAAAAACACTGTGCATGAAGTCAGATCAATGACCATTAATCATAAAATGGAAGAATTTAAAGGTGGAATAGCCCAGTCAGCCTGTCCTCTGCTCACACAGGTGCTCTCTCTGAAAAATATAGTCCAATTCACTTCGTAGCATATACAGTATAACTCTACTAACACGAACTCCACTGCTTCAGCTTTTACAGTACAAGATCGAATTACTTCTGTTATTGGAAGTTGTTTAGCTTTTTGCAAAATCTGTCCTCATCTCATTTTTGTCAGTATGTTTTGTGAACTTCTATTAACACAATATCTCTCCACAAGATGGTGGCAATAGATGAGTTAATAATTTTTAACTGACTGAATTAATTAGCTTTCAGTTATATGATAAGTGGAAAAAGTAATATCTCACACTTTCACTGCTTGCTTGTTTTGGCAGTACTGTTTCAGAAAACATTTTCTTAATTTCAATGATACTTATTTCTACCTTAATTTCTGCCTAAGATTTTTACTTATCAAGACAAGCGAAAAGTGGAAGATGAAGTGAAAGTGAAAAGTGGATGAAGCAGAATAAGACGTGAGTATTGTGAGTAGCATTGTGAGGAGGCAATCTCCCTTTAACAGATGTCCTGGGTTCAGTAGTAGCAGTCAGTTTTCTCAGTCTTAGTAGCTGGTGCAGTGCTGTGGTTTTGACTTTCAGCCTGGGAACAGCGCTGATAACACCGATGTTTTCAGTTG
>WYDI02040382.1:799-15527 GCA_009867235.2 Psittacus erithacus
GTGACTGGGGGTAAATCATCCGTCTGAGGAACTCTGTACCTGTATTTTTATATCATGATTTGTTCTCCAGTTCATATTTCTTAGTACAGTTTGTTTGCCTTGTCTCTTTCCACGTAGCCAGTGTCTCACTGTTGGATCCCACCTCTTCTATTTAGAACTGATGAAAAATCTGAATTCTTCCACAGTTAAGAGAAATAAACAGAAAGCCTCACTTAATCTCTATTGACCTTGTCTCTCTCAGTCAATTACACCTCAGACAGCAGGTTTTAGGCAGCGATTCTGAAGGATGGTTCCTGACATGTGTGTATGTGGGGAACAAGCAGAGGCTGGAGGGATGCTGCCTGCAGAAGGACGCTTTCCTGTTAGAGCTGAGGAAACCTGGCTCCTTGGTATTGAGTGTCAGGGAGCTGTCATCTCCATCACCTCTAACAGGTCAAACACAGGGACCCATGGCTGCTGCTGCCATTGCACACGTCCCTTTTGGACAAGGAAAACACGCATCTCATTGGGATCCCTGAACAGTTTAATCAAAACAGACCCGTTACAGCAACACTGCTCCTCTGAATCCAAACCCAGGCAGGGCACAGAGCTGCCTCAGCCCAGAACTGCAGTCACAGTTTCCTACCCCAAAGACCCTACAGTGTAAAGCATCTCATTCATGGAAAACCCAGACCCAAACAGCTCAGCTGGGACAAGAGACCCCACCCTCCAGCCCCGGCTCATCTCGCTTCATTAATCACTTGTTAGTGCTAATCCTGAGAGAGAAGGGGAGGAGAGGGGACTGCTCTGCCTTGGGAAGGCTGAGGTTTGACCCTCTGAGACCATGTCCCACTCCTGCAGGACTGAGTCCCCCAGGTTCAGCTGGGACCTGTGGCATCGCTCCCCTTTGTGCTCCCGGCTCACTCATAGAGCAGGGTTTGCAAATTGCTTGCCATTGCCTGCAGCATCCTATTTCTGGCCAGAGCTGGCTCCCTGGGAACAGCTCTTGACTACACCAGTCTCTGCTGTCTGCTAGTTCAGTGAGTGGCTGAAAGGTGGTGGCACTGCTCAACCCCGCAGCGGTCAGAGCCAAGAATAACGGGGAAGGAAGAAAATAGGGAATAACGAGAGAAAAAAACAGGTCAAGGAACAGCTCAGCTATTCCTTAAATCCATAAATACGGACTTAAGGCCCTGAAGCTTCTGGGTTCAGGTGCGCTCCCTCGGCCCCAGGTCTTCCCATGCGAGGTGCGCAGCCGCTGCCAGCGGGCACTGGCCCAGGCGTCAGCAGGGATGGAGATGGCAGCACGAGCTCCTTCACAGAGCCCCGAGCACAGCCGCAACCTTTTCAACTCAAGCCAAGCCCTGGGCTGCCTCCTGAAGCCTGTTCCAGGTCATTAATATCAGTGCTGGGCAGCAGTGCCTGGCTGCCAGGTCTCACATTCATCAGCTGCTGTCACAGCCGCTATCCAGACCAGTCCTGAGCAACAAGAATTGCTGCCGGTAGCTGCTCAAGACAAATGAACTCAAGAAGGAAGGCTCCCCCGCTCAGTCCACAGGGGTTTGAAGGCCCCTGAAACGAGTCCCAGTGAGGCACCTTTGCAGAGCTGGCAGCTACACGTTGGTCTCGATGCGCAGCCGCTCCATCCGGCGCACGTTGCACTCCACGGCTGTGCGGCTGGTGATCTGCCGAGCGCAGGCCTGCGGGAACCAGCCCCTCTCCCCATCTCGGAGCCGCTCCCCCCAGCACCAGCCTAGGAGGAGAACAGAGCTGGTCACGCAGCGAGGAATGGCTGTGGCTCCTGGGGGTGTGTTGGGAGGGCTGCATCGTTCCCCTTCCCATCGAGGTGCCGGCTAGGGGCACCCAGGGAAAGCTTTGCACAGGAGGAGTTTCTGATTTACTGCTGCTCTAGGGCTTGTTTCTCACTTCTGAGGTCTCTGCTGCTGGCTGCCAGCCACAGCCTGCGCGCAGGAGTCACTGGTAATGCAGTAGCCACCCGTGGCAGTGCCACCTCCATCAGCCTCCAGGGACCCACCATCATCCACTGGTACAAGGCACCAGTCAGCAACACAAGACCCCACCAAGAGCCACAGGTTCCTGGAAGCTCCTGACTGCTAGAACCCCACTCCACTGGGATCACTGAAGCTTTTCCCCCTCCCATAGCTCCACCGCAGGCAAACCCACCCCAGCCGCAGCTCCCCACTTGCTGACACTCACCGTCCTCTCCCCCCAGCACCAGGACAACGTCAGCCTGCTGCAGGGAGATCTCGTCCGCCTGCTTAGCCAGGTAGGGCTGGGTTATCTCCACTTGGCTCAGATCTGCAGAGCACAGGGGCAGCAGGGACCCAGTGAGAAGATGAGGCCAGGACCCACAGCCCTGCATCCCCGCTCCAACCCAGCCTGGGTGCCCACCCCTTCAGGCCCCACAGTTCCATTCCCTTCTTGTCCCTGCCCCTCCAAGTACACAGGGAGGGGAAGCAAATCCCAGCAGCCTGAGGCATTCCTGGAATTTCATTGTGCCTCCGAGGAAATGTATTCATCGTGACTGATAACTTAATGGGAGGCAATTCCTAAGGAGCAAGACTTGGTATCCAAGTTCGCCTTTCCATCAACACACAACCTCAGCTCCTTCTCCAGCAGGAGCAGGTAAGAGCAGGGTAGAAACCCTGTGCCTACAAATGCCCAGGCTCTGGCACAACCAGTACCTCCTTTAGGAGTTGTGTCTGGCTTCTCCTTTTCCCTGTGCATCAGCGCAGTGATCCACCGGGCACGGTCACTCCTGGCAGAGGGGAAATCCATATCACAAAGAAAGCCTTCGAGACAGCATCCGTGCTGCCAGCAGTAGCTGGGAAATTCCCAGCAGGATAGAGGCTTTCAAGGGCAGTCAGACTGGACAAGCATTTGATCAGAGCATTCAATGTTCAGGTATTTGATCAGAGCATTCAATGTTCAGGTATTTTGGAAGCAGTACACACTGCTTAATTTGGGCACAGGAAGCATTATATGGGAATTATAAGGGAAATCTAGGAGGCAGAAAGAAGCAGAACCAGCGAGAAACCCACACAGGTCCCCCTTTCAAGAGAGGAGGAAAAGGTGCAGAACCTCAGGGGCATTCCAAGGAACCAGCTTATCCTGCAAGCACCAACACGCGCCCTGTGCCATCCCACTCACAGTGTCTCTGCTGACAGCACGATCTCCTCCCGCCGGCCCTCGCTGTCCTTCTCCATCACCACCCGGAGCAGGAACCCCCCAGCCGTGCCACGGGCTGTGCCGCTGCCCCCGGGCTTGCTGGGAGGAGGGGAAGGTGGATCCATGCTCTCCATCTTCTCCACCGTGACCTGGTCCAGCGTGGCGTAGTTCAGGACAGCGTAGCTCTCCTCGCTGCAGCAAGGATGGGAGTGGTATCTCAGCCACGCGGGTGCTGCTGGTAGGGACCGAGCTCCCTCCCCAGGGAGCTCCATGGAGGAAGTTCAGTGGGCACCACTGAGGTGACTGTCATAGCCAGGACATGAGCTGATGCCCGAGGTGGGATATGGCTCTGCAGGCTTGCGAGCCACCCACAAACATAAGCAAGGCCAAGCGCAGCAGAGCTGGATGCTTCCCTTCCCAATCTCCATATGCCAAAACAGCCCAAGAAACCCTTGAGACTTCCCCTTGTGCTGCCTGGGAAATGGAGATTTTAATCCTCCCAGTTGTTTTCCAGGGAAAGGAAGGGACCACCCTGGACACTCACCTCTTCTTCTTGGTTATGATGAGGACATCATTGAACAAGAAGAGGTAGCAGAGCCTGCCAGCGCCCCGGCGGAAGATGCCAGCCTCTTCCGAGAGCAGCAGGTACAGCTCCCCCCTCTTCAGCAGCCAGCGGGATGCGGAAATCAGTGGGAATGGCTGAAAGGGATCCAGAGAAAGCCTGACTGATTGCCTGGCACATGGACAAGCCTGCCTGGAAGGATTCCCAGCACAGGTCCCACACGCCTGGGACGGGCCCCTCTAACAGCATACCCCAGATTTCCCCTTACCTTCTTCTTCCCAAATTCCAGCTGTTTCTGGAGGGTGTACATCTGCTCCGTCCTCTCCATAGCACGAGCGCCTTCATTGCAGTTCTTAACCAGCTAGAAACAGAACAGCACCACAAGGGTCATCCTCCACACCAGCACTGCTGGGTTGCGTGCTGCCCTGCCACAGGCAGGAGGAACAGCCAAGCCCAAACACAGGGTTCAAGCCAGGTTTGGGGAAAGGCAGCTGGGGGTTCTCCTGCCCTGAGATCTCTGGGAGAGAGGTGACACATTCGCTCAGCCTGGAAAAGAACCAAAGCAAAACCACACCAAAACTGAGCTTCACCATAGAGCAACATGAAAAGGAGGAATTCATCGTCGAAGAGAAGGGGTTAGAAGAGGAGGATGAACAATCAGACAGATGGAAGGCAGGACAGAAGCCTTCCATAGGCAGGTGAAGCATCACCACTGTTCACACACCCCGAGGGTGGCTACAGAGTACCCTGGCCCCTCTGCCAGCTTGATCACAGCAGTCCAGTGAGGACAAAGGATGGATCAAAGAGAAAAGATGATAAGAAGGAAAAACCAAGATCAGGTAAAAGAGGTGAGCAAAGGAGAAGATGTGAACATCCAGCAGCTATTGGAGAAGAGACATCTCAAGTGAACCGACACAGGGAGGAAGACCAAGTCCAGTATGGCAGGCTCAGGCCCAGTGACGGAACGGCACCCGGGGAAGAGGAAAGGTGGAGAGGTGGCAGCTGGGCCTCACCTTGCTGATGGCTTTCAGGGCTCTGGTGGCAGCTCCATACGCTGCAGTGCACACCTTTGTTTTCTGACAGACAGTCTGGAATGTCAAGGTAAGATGCTTCAGTGACAGTGCAAGACCGGACCTGCACACCAGCTGCTTCCTTGGGATGTCTGATGCTTGAGCTGCTCCCAGTGCTCAGCAAACTGAAGAAGGGTGCAACACGGCCACCTCTTCAGAGGTGCCAAGCGATGCCACCGTGTGACTTACTTACATCTAACAGCAGAGGAAGCCGGGTTACCCTCTGCATAGGGAGAATAAGAAACGAGATCATTGGCAGGCCTCCACATTCCGGTTTCCTTTCAATTTGTTTCAAGGTCTCTTTAAATAAGGGGTTTGTGGCTCTGGAACAGGACAAGAAAGCTCTGTTAGCTCTGTTCTTCAGCTATCAAGGTTTTCCAGCAGTTTTCCATGCAGGAGCAGTGCAGCATGGTGGGGGCACTGGCCCTGCTGCTTAGCAGCAGCTGCCTGAGCTCCAAGTGGAGGATAGACTGACCCATGAGTGGATGCTGGACAAGCACCTAGAGATGCTGAGTCTACCAAACGGCAAGTAAAGCCATAGATGTACCAACAGCAGACACAAAATAGACCTGTACCACCAGTATGATCTGGGGATGAGGAGCCTCCATGCACATCCTAATGTACCACACAGGTACACTTATCTTATATACCCTTATAGTGCCCCCATTTATCCCCATCCTTCACCCTTCTTACAGCACAACACAGATCACATCCCAGTCACCCAACACAGACACACAGAGGTCTATAACCTGAACTCTGCTCAGAAAGAAGACAGCCTTCCTTAGGGAAAAGGAAGAAAACACCGCTGAGGGAGCCACAGGCAGGTCCTGGTCCCATCTGCAGCCCTGTAGCATCCCCGCAGCCCAGAGACCCTCTGGAGGCAACTCCTTTGCAAGCCTGAGCATGCAGTACTCACAGCAGCCTCTGAAGTGTCCTCTGCTGGTAGACCTCGTTGGAGCAGTAGCTGATGTAGGGACTGAAGTGGTTCAAGGCGTGCTCTTCCACGATGTCACTGATGTCAGGAATGAGGAGGTGTTCCTGGTGCCGCTTCTCCAAGTCCTCGAAGAACCTAAGAAGAGAATTGCAACCAACTCCACTACATGACCCGTTAGGGCTTGACAAACTAACGTGTGCTTCACGATGTTCCCACTGCCACTTCCCCCATGTCTTCTCTGACGGGACAAGGCTCTGGATCCCTTCTGCACAGCCCAGCTCCACTTGCCTCGTGCTGACCGTCAGGATGTCACTGATGTTGGAGAAGAGGTGGTGGTGCTCTGTCTGGGTCATGGTCTCCTTCAGCTCCTCCGACCTCATGAAGTGGCACACCAGGACGTTCAGGCTGTGCATGTAGGAGTACTCAGAAGTGATGATCTCAAACATCGCCTGAGAGAAAGCGGGGCAGTAAAGATGCAACAGCACAAAGAAGGCAGTGAATTAAAACTTACTACATCATGTTTACATTCAGCTGGCATGAAGCCACTGGAAATACTTTGCTCCAACAGTACAGCGTTCCCTGTATCATCTCCTGCATTGCCTAGCCTACACCAATAACTACAGTGTGGTTTGGGACACTCAGTCATTAATAATCTACAGCACCAAGATGTTTTCCCTCCCAGCAGCTATTTTCCATCAGACCCAACAGTTGCCTCATCCCCACCAAAAGGAGCAGGCGAGTGCTCCAGTGCTGCCCAGTTCCAGAGGTGTTTACATTGCACTGCGGGCACTGCCGGGGGTCCCCTCACCTCCTGCCGCTTGCGCTCCTCTGGGGATATCCTTTGCAGGATGCCCGCTTCCAGCACCTGTGGGAGAAAGGCCGGGATGAGCAGCGCGGCCGGGATGAGCAGCGCGGCCGGGATGAGCAGCGCGGCCGGGATGAGCAGATCCTTCACCACCGAGCCGTGGTCCTTGCACGCCCTCTAGTGCGGTCTGAGGCTCTGCCCAGCCCCTCACGACCCGCAGCATCGCCCACCGGTTACAGCTGATGCTGCTCTGCAGCGCAAGCACGGAACGGTTTGGGTTGAAGGGACCTTAAAGCTCCTCCAGCTCCAACCCCTGCCACGGGAAGACACACCTTCCACTAGAGCAGCTTGCTCCAAGGCCCTGTGTCCAACCTGGCCTTGAGCACTGCCAGGGATGGGGCAGCCACAGCTCCTCTAGGCACCCTGTTCCCCAGGTACTCACAGGACAACCTGCCTTCCCCCTCTCACAAGCACAACCACAGCAGCTCCACCAGCATCTCAACAAGCCTGGACAGGACCCTGTGTGTCCCAGCCAGGGCTGGACAGCCCCGGGACATCCCATTGCAATGGCTGATGCTGCAGAACCATGTGCTCCCAGCTTGTTTGAGAGCATTTAAATACACCCATCACGAGCACGGGCCCTACCTCCGGGAGCTGGCTCCAGGTCACTTGTGCTGGGCGATAGCTCTGCACCACGATAGCAGCACCCGCAGAGGATGGCTCCTCTGGGATGGATTCCTCCAGCAAATCCTCATCTGACTCATGGCTGACAGAGTTCAGGCCCCTCTCCCGGATTTCCTGGTACAGCCGGGGCTCTGCACAAGAAGAGGCATGAGGTCAGCAAAGCCTCTCCCAGCCCATGGCCTCCATTCCAACCACCAAGAGCCCTGCCGCGAGCGCTGTGAGCCCGGGCCAGCACCAGCACGCCCAGGTTGGACTTTGCACAGCACCAGGGAACCAGCAGCTCCCGCTTCCCGCAGGCTGCCCCGTGTTTGCTCAGCTGGGAGCGCTCCAGCAACCGGAACGCCATCACACCCCATTGCAGGGCTGCAACGGTCCTCCTGCTGGTGGGAGGCAAAGCAACAGCACCAGGCCGGGGACATGCAGCAGCACACGTGGCAAAGGGACCTGCAGTGATTCCAGGCGCCGGGTGTGCTGCGAGGCAGAGGGGATGCTGGATGCTCTGGGGAAGATGGGAGGGAGGCAGCACTCACGGTCCTTGAAGGAGCCGCCACGCTTCTGCACCCGCTTCCGCCCGAAGGTTCTCTGCAGGAGGAAGAAGAGGAGCAGACGCTGCAGCCCTTGGAAGCACCGAGCTCCTTTGGGAAAGTCACCGGCGCGGCCACACCGCAAACACCGCCCTGCTCTTTCCCTCTCGTTTTGTCTGAGCTCTTATTTGCCTTCCCCGAGTGACTCAGCTTTCACCCTGTGTTATCGGGGTCACCATCTAAACCCTTCAGTAGTGGCACCGCTGCCTTTCACGTCTGTGTCTCACACCTGGACTTTGCCTGTACTGGAGTCTCCCTTTCCCCAGGCCTGCTTCACCCATGTTTGAGCCCAAGCAGCCGCACACCCGACCAACCCCTCCCTGCAAACACCCTGCAGAAGCACGGAGCAGCCGGTTCCATCCCGTGTCAGCTCTTCCCGGGCACCTGCAGCATGGGCTGGTGACAGGCAGGCTTCCCAGGGCAGGAGCCGTCACCAGGCTCAGGAGCCCTGCCAGCTCCATGCCGGGCTCACAGCTCTGGAACCAACAGGAGCTGCAGGGAAGAGGCCCTGCAGATCCCAGCAGCAGCTCACCACCAGGACACGATCAATCCCCACACAAGAGCAGTGGGATGCCCGCAGGTGCAGAACCCACCTTGCTCCGGCCTGGGCTGTGGGCAGGCAGGGCACTGCCCTCCTCGGACACAGGTTTCAGTGAGGAGACGGCGTTTGTTGGCTCCGGCTCCTTCATGGCCGCGCGGTAGGACATGGTCCTCAGGTTGCGCTTCAGGGTCCCCCCACCATCCTCCTCCTCCTCCTCCTCTGCCTCCAGGGAGAGGCTGGGGACAGACGCCCACTTCGGGTCAGGGCTCAGCGGCTCCCGGCTCGATGCAGAGCTCTGGTGCCGGGATGGGTTGTGCTTGGTCCTGGTGGACACAGCCAAGCTCTTGGGGATGAGCTGCTGGGTCCCCACCTTCAGCGCGGCCGGGCTGTCCGTGCTGAGGACGATGCGGCGCGGCTCGGCCGCGGGGGGGGAGCCCATCGCCGGCAGTGGGGTGGCATTGGGCACCGTGGTGAAGCTGTGCCTCCCGGTGGGGCTGGGGGGCTCCGGGCGCACGGGGTGGCACCGGTATTCCAGGAGGAAGGCCTTGTCGTCCACAGAGCTGCTGGAGGGCCTCCGAGACATGGCGGTGGCACAGGGAACCGGAACACTGCGTGAGACAGACAGACAGACGAGCACCTTTGAGTACAGCAGAGGGCATTTATGTTCAGCTTCCACAGGGAAGCGCAGGATAGGCTCCTCTCTCCGGGGGAGCTGTACACAGACCGAGCCCATTCACACACACTCATGATGCTCTCACCACCCCTGCACCCGTCCTGCAGCTCCCTGCGTCTGCCTTCACGCAGAGCTGCGCAGGATGCGCCCAGGCCTTTCCCTTCCTGTCTGAGGTGCTGTGAAAGCCCCGCGGGCGCCTCACCACAACCCTTGCGCTCCTCAAAGCTCATTCCTGCCCCAGACCACTCCAGGGAGCGGCTCCACACAACCAAAACCATCGGCCCCAGTCCCTGCAGCTCCTCCTGGGGTGAAACTTCACTCAGCTCCTCCTGTACCACCCACACACCGGACACCTACAGAGCAAACAACAGAGCCTCCTACACCACTGCCTACCCCACCGCATAGTCTGGGGTAAAACTACGGTTTCACTCCTCGCAGCTGACACATTCTGTTCCACCTCCACCTCCGAGCTGGTCCTCCTCAAACGCCACAGACCAGGAAGCAGAAAGCAAGACCCCAACACGTTTCCCTGCACCAGTGAGTGGCAGCAGGACAGGACAGACTCCGTCACAAAGCTCATTTGATCAAGATGCTGCTTCCCTGCCGGCCCCTGGATGGGAGACACAGACCTCATGGCCAGAGGTACGCAAACCATCCTCACCACCTCCCGAGGGTGAGTCCCACCTGAAGCACCCGATAACGAGCCACGGGCGCGACCGGTCCCAGCGGCGCTACAACCCCGCCGGCCCCGGCGGCGCCGGGCACCCCGCAGGGGCGGGACCCCGCTTCCCGGAGCTTCGCAGCCGCAGCGGACACGGACCCGGACCCGGACCCGGACCCGCGCCCGCACCCGGAGCGCCCCACGGGGAGCCGCAGCCCCGGCTCCGGGCACTCACGTTGGGACGGACCCAACCTCGGCACTCACCGCGCTCCCCGCCGCGGAAGAGGCGCCGCCGCCGCCGGGCCCCGCCTCCTCCTCCCGGGCCCGGCCGGGGCGGGGAAGCGGCGGCGCGGGGTCCTGCCGGGGCTGCACCGGCCCTGCCCCGAAACCCGCTCCTTCCGGACCGCCGCGGGTCCCGTCCCGTCCCGCCCCGGTCCCACCGCAAAGCCCCGACCCGACGCCGCGCCGCCCGCACGTACCCGCGCCCCTCGGACCCTGCGCGGCTGCGGGGCGGGGCGGGACCGCCCCAGGGAGGGACGAGGCCGGGCTGGGCCCGCGGCCGCAGTTCACCGGGGCTCGGCTGCGCTCCATCCGCGTGCCCCGCAGCTGCGGCCTCGGGGCTCGTCTCAGCCTCCCCTCGGGCGGGTTAAAGCCATTCCCCTTGGCCTGGCCCTACAGGCGCTTGCCCAAAGCCCCTCTCCAGCTTCCCTGCAGCCCCTTCAGGCGCTGGAGCTGCTCTCAGGTCTCCCCTTAAGGAGCCTTCCTGAGGGCACATTTCGGGCTCGCTTTGGCAGCTGAAGGATGCAGAGGTCACACACAGCCCCCGGGTCGCTCCCGTGCCACACGCTGCGCCGGGAGCTGCAGCTGCCGGGATTGGATCCAAGGTCAGGCGGGCTGCGGCCGCTCCCAGTGCTCAGTGCGCTCACTGGGAACTGGCTTTTCCGTGACCTCCTCTTCTGCCCCTGCTCTGATTCCGCCCCCCCTAAAAATGAAGCCTTTTTCTCGCTGGTTCGTGGTGAATCTCGAGTGCTTTCTGGATGACAAAGTCCACTTGTCAGCAATATTCTGTTAAAAGTCTGTCCCAGGGCCTGCCTGACAATCGCTCTATTATCAGAGCTTTCTTCTCCCATAGATTTTCCCCCTTTCCCTCCAGGGCTAATAAGGAGAAAGGCTGCAGCCGTCATGGAGAGGCAGAGGGTTTCTACTCAAGGGTTCAGCTAAGACTGAGCCCTTTACACGGCAACCTCCAGGGAAGGGCCATTACGCTGTATGCAGGATACCATCATTTGATCACGATGAATGACTTTTTGAAGCAGAGACCATTCATCAGTTTTGTAATGCGTGTTGTTAGTTCAAAGACCCTGCTTTCAAGCCATTTTTGCTCCCAGGGCCCCCGCTGAAACATCTGACCGCTATCACTGGATCGCTCCCCCTCAGCTCCGAGGTTGGAAGGAAATAGTCTTGACATTTTTAGATAGCTCATTGCTCACCCATTCCCCCACCCCAGAACGTTCTCGCTCCCTTTGGAGCATCCCTTTGGCAGCACACAGGATCAGTACCAGTGCCCGGTACTTCAGGACCTCAGCAGCAAGGGGGGGGGGTGTCCATCATTTCAGTGTGTGAAGCCCTTTTGATTCTATAAACCAAGCACATAAACCATCAGACAATAAAGGTGCTGCACAGGCAGTGAGGGCTCAGCACTATGCCATCGTAGTCAATACAGAGGGGTTCTGCCAGCTCTGGACACTTCACAGCCGTCCCATGCAGCTCTGGATGAGATGTGGACCTGCTGGGGTTGCTTCCTCACCCCGCACCTCCCTGGAACCCATCCCCACACTGAGGGAACTCCAAGATGATGCTGGCACCGAGGATGTGGGAGGCACAGGGAGCCCCATGCGGGGCTGCGGGAGGATGCGCTGCAAGCACCCGCTTCCCTCCATCCCTGAGCATTGAGGAGGAAGAGAACTGGGATTTGGGCAGACTGACACCCAGTCCTTCACCAGGCTGCTTCTTCCTGCCAAACATCCTCGGGCTGCTCCTGTACAAGTTCCCATTCCTATTGCATCCCCCTTCAATTCCCGCTTCTCCATCCTTCCACCTTCCCTTCAGCAAAGCACAGAGTAGGGCACCCAACACCCCCCCTGAGCACCTTGTGCTATTTCTACCCTCTTGCCAAGAGAATAAAGCTCCCAGGACCACTGCTTATAAAAGCACACAGGTTTATTGCATATCAATCTCATGTATAAATTCATTGTAGCATTGGAAAGATTACATTTGGTATACATTCCTATTCTACAGCATTAACCTCAAAATCAGCTTTTTTCTATTCATTATTTTAAAGGGATTTCTCTACACAAGTACATTTGAATCTTTTATCACAAGCATCAAAAGGAAATGTGTAAAATCGCTCTTTTAATTATTTTCTACACTTCATCTCTTTTATTTCATTATGCTCCCAACAAAGCGATTTCATATTAATTAATAACTGCCAACACTTTTCTTCTTCTTCCTGGGCAGTTGGAGGCTCCCAGCCTCGGACGCGAAGTCTAATCACATTTACAATAAGTGCATCTACGGAATTCTTGTCCTCTCCATAAAAATTCCACAAACAGACACAATAATGACTGCTAAACACAAGTCATGCACAGTTTACTTATAAACATAACAGAAGCAATATACAATCAAGAATGATATGGAACAAGCACCATCCTCTTTCTCAATGTTTTTTAAACATTATATGAAAACCAGACATTTACAATTGATTTAAAAAAACACTATACAGTCCTAAAGGAAAAAAAACCCCAAATCCTAAATCAGATCTGTCCTGTAACAATGGGAAAAGGAATGACAAAGGATGCACAGATTTATGATTCTTGCAAGCACAATATATATATGTTTTAAATTACATCTTCTGCAGGCTGGAAATGACATCAGGGCAAAACAGCTCTTGCTTTGAAGAGAATGTAAAATACATTGAGAATTACTGTCAGAATTACTTTGTTCACATGTGAATTGCACATCTGGAAATCAAAGCTGCCTTTTTTTTTCTTTTTCATCCTTTTTTTTTTTTTTTCCTCTTTTTTTTTTTTTTTTTAATATATATTTTTCCCCCAAAAAAGTGGTAATAAGAATTAACGACAGAAAGAAGAGAAAAATAACCTCGGAATCATTCAGGAATGGTTTAGTCACAGTATCGCTCAACACTACAGAGAAGTTTCATGGCTTGGTGACGACACTACTGACCGGCGCCTCGCAGCAGAGGGTTTTGCCCTGGTGTCGCAGCCCGGGCAGCTCCCATGCCGCATCGCTTCCCGCTGCCCCGCCACGCACACACACACACAGTACAGCACGTCAGAACCGCAGGTAAAGTCAGCAGAGATTGACCGGGGCGGAGGGGAGGGGGCCTCAATCCAGTGCTTCGATGCTCAGAGTCAACCATGCTCACATCGTTGTGCAAGTGCTTTTCCAAAGGCTGCGTCTGAAGTGAAAAGGAGCCGCTCCCGAGAGCGTCTGTTGCCAGTCTAAGTGCTGCTTAGGGAGAAGCAGAAGCTTCCTCTCGTCTGTTTTGAGCAAGACAGAAACCCAAGCTCGGGGCCTTGTCCTGGGATGCTGCTGAGCAAACCCGGCCGCGTTTCGCTGTTGGACCCTGTTTGGTTTGGCTTTGCTGCTGTGCATCTCCTCCCTGCTGCAATACAGGAAGGATGGGATGCTCGGGATGTGCGGGAAAGGCATGTGCCCGGAGCAGCCGGCTGGCAAAGAGCAAACCAGTAGCCTCCAACCCATGTGTTCTCTGCACATCCCGCAGGAGGACCCGCTGCAGTCCTGCTGCACCCCCAGCTCTCTGCATCAGCCGCCGTGATGAGCATCACCAGCGCTGCCCGCCAGCAGGAGAAAGGGCAGGTACATGCAGCAGAACCATCTCCTCCTTCCTGACCAGCTCAAGTAGAAAGGTGTTTGTGGTAAAAGTCATGGTCAGAAGTGAGGACCCGTCCTCACCTTCACTTCCCAGCGGTTGCCAACTGCATCTGGCTACCCGAAAATTCACAGCGCTTCTCCCCTCCTTGCTGCTGTGGCAATATGGCTACGAGATGGGAAAATACTCTTAATAAATAGACCCTACACAAGCATCCTTGGATTAAATCCTGCCTTGAGTGGTGCCCTGGCTTTAAAACAAGCAGCCAGCCACATTCCAACCCTTGGCCTTGCTCTATCAACATGCTGGCGGCACTGGGTGCACATGAACAGAATGGCTCCATGGCCCATTACACCCAAGCACCCCAGCCCTGTCCCACCACTGTGCCCTGCTGGCAGAACCCGCCTCAACAAGCACCTCTCAGGAAACACCCTCTAAAACAAGGGACTGCTTGTGCCAAACCAGCAAATCACAAACTCAACACCCGCTATGAGCTGCAGCACGGCTCAAGTGCAACCGAATGACAGCTACGAGATAAAGAGAGGTTCAGTGAGGATTTCTGCTTATTTAATGTGGGAGAATTAAAACTTGTAATCAGTGCTGAATCAGGATCCTACAGAGACACTGGCTGGAGGGAAAGGGAACAAGACTGAATGAGGAGACAGGGAAAGAAAACAAATCATTTCATGATTTTAAAAGCTCTATTTGCAATGTCCTTAGTCCCTGGCTGGTCTGTGCCCCCCGGTCCCCGTGCAGAGGAGCCCATGCTCTGGAGAGCCACGGGACAGCCCAATGAGGGACATGGTGGCTGCTCCAGCCCAGGCAGAGCCAACAAACTCTACTCCTGGAGAACAAAACAACAGGAGGGATGAGATACTGAAGGGAAGACCATATATACCCGAAATACATCCCCACAGCAACATTTCTTGGTACTTGGCCACATTTTGGAGACCAGCTCGCTGCTGCTCCTTGCTGCTCCATCACCTCCTCATGCTGAGAAGCACGATGCCGACTTCCTCAAGGATTGCTTCAACAAGGAACAAACCTCTGGGGCAGAGCACATGAACACTTCCTATTTCCCACAGCTCTTATTCCAGCAGGCAGACAGTGCTGTGGATGTGGCCAGGAGCTGT
>WYDI02040383.1:0-37119 GCA_009867235.2 Psittacus erithacus
GGGGGGGGCGGGGGGGGGGGGGGGGGGGGGCGGACCCACCGGGAGGGCCCCGCCGCCCATTGGCGGGGGGAAAGGGGGGGGGGGGCTGGGCGGGACGGTCCCGCAGGCCATTGGCTGAGGGCGGGGCGGTGGCGCCCCCTCCCGGCGCGGGGCGGGGGAGGCTGAGCTGCGGGGCCGTGTCCCGCTCGGCCGGAGCTGGAGGAGGAGGGAGAGCGGGAGGAGGGACCCATCGGTGCCCGCCCAGCCCTTCTGGGAGCGGGTGCCTTGCGGAGCGGCCCGGGCCGTGGCTCCGTCCCGAGGGACTCCGCAAAGGCACAGCCCAGGCTCATGCAGCCTGTCCTGCTCTCCGAGAGTCCTGAAAGCGGCGCGCAGAAAGGACACAGAACGTGGCTTTTCCTGGGAGAAAAGCAGGAACTGCGCGTTGGAAATCAGCGTTTCTGTGCGAGGTTGGGCATGCTGGGGAACCGCGAAGCAAAGCGAAGCAAACCCGGCACGAAGGGGTTCAGTGGATCCGTTCACTGCTCCTGGTAGCGCAGAACCTCACTTCCAGGAAGGGTACTGCCAAAGAGCAGAGTGGGGGACTAAGTATGGGGAAAGTACCACCCAGAAACTGATGCTAAAAGATAGGTTTTCTGGGCAAGCTTGGCGGAAGAGCCAGGATGGGGACCTGAGGCTGTCATTCTCTCATTCTGGAAAGCAGCTGTTCCTGAAAGTCAGGGCAGCTGAACAAGAGGGCATGAAAGTAACTTCGCAAGGTGTCAGACACAGTTCCTGCACTGCTTCCTTCCTTCACCTGCACCTCCAGGCCTCCTGCCCCAGCTATCAACAATGTACGTGCCCACCCAGTTTACCAACTCCTCCTAAAAGCAATCCGCTTCCCGCTTTGCCTGAGCCTGTCTGTGTCATTTCTTACACCAGTTTCCACAGAAAGCCCCCTCAAATCTTGTCCAATTCAGTGTTCCATCCATTCCTTTGGGAGGAAGACCTGAGTTACAACTGAGTGGTACACATGAGAGCATTTGGACCATGAAACAGTAGCCGTTTCCTCTCTATGCCGTGATCTTTTCCTGATCTTCACCCTTCCTCCTTCCATCTTTCTCACTTACTTTGTTGCAAACCTCTCTTTTCCTGCATCTTTTCACCAGCAGACCACAGCTGTTGGGGGAGAGACCACAACCTGCTCGGAATTCTGACTACAGCCTATTGCGAGTGCAAACGCACAAATAGTGGTGAGAAATTTTCCATGGATTTTTTCGTTTTCCAGTGGGAAGAGCTGGATGGTTCACATGTGGGGAAAAGCTGTTCCTTCTGGCAAATCAGATGGAGCTCAGGCAAAAGCCCACCGCAGAAAGGCCTTGGCATGGACTGGTTTGCTGCCAACGCAGCTCAGCTTCTCAGATGAAAACCTTGTGTTTCGAGAGCTTATGAGCCCAGGCCAGGTTGTTATCTGGGGGCTGGTCAGATGCTGGAGGCTCTGTGAGTGCGACTCCCACTTTCCAGGAAGGCACTTGATGTCTGGCATCTGGGTTGGAAGGCTAAAGGTCTGTGACAAGCACGTCTCCAGGAGGGGTGCAAGAAGTGCAAGGGGTCCTTCGTGACTTACAGAAATGAACATAAATACTGCCAGAGCCGCTGCTGCCGGGTTACCCAGGCACTGCTGCTAGTCTTTGTCTTTGGTTTCCTGGCCAGGTAGGAAACCTGGACATTAATTCTATCATGATTCCTGTGCAGAAATTACTATGGAAAGTGACTAAAGCATGCGCTGACAAGGCACCTGCTTCTGAAATTATTCCTGCAACTGTAGTGATGAGACCCATGCATTGATTAGACCCACGACTGAAGCACACTTCATGGGATTGCAAACAACCTGCTGTGGCAGTCACCCAGCTTTCTGCTCTTCTGTGCCTTCCACAGAGAACCTGGTACCCATTTGCTCTTCTTTGCTATGTGAAGAAAACGCATATGCTGTGTTCACAACACTGTGATAAAGCTGATGGAAAAGAAACAGAGTGAATCTTAAAGGGAGTGCTAGCGAAAGAGAAAAGACATTTAGTAATGCAGATTCTTGTTTTGGAAAGATTTCCAGATTAGCCTATTGCCTTTTCCTTTCTAATTAGTATGAGGTGAATATTTGTCGGAAGCCACCATCTGTCACCAATTTTGCTAGGTCTTTTTGTGTGCCCTGACAGAGACTGTATCATTCCCCTTTCTATTCCTCTTATTAAATATCTGCTTTGAACATTTTGGCACTTATTTATTATGTGCTTTACCTATATCATCCCCCATTAACGCGTGGCCCTGGGAGGGGAGTCACTGTCTCGTTTCACGAAAGACTTGCTTACCATCCTTACTGTATTTGTTTGACCTTTCCCTTGATCTTTCTGCAAGGAAGCCAGTTAATGGCAGTTGCGCTAATAGATTTTATCTTGGAGCTCTTTGTTAGCGTTGCAATGATGTACAGGGCTGAAATTTTGTGAAAGAGCCCCCTAAGTCGGGGCTTAAGTCCCACTGAAAGTTGAGAGTAACAGGGCAGCTGAAGCCAGTGGCACTCCTAAGCTCTCACTCCAGGGTTTTTAAAGTTCCTGCCATGGGAATGTTCTGGCATTGTGAACAGAGCTGAGAAGTATGTAAATTCCCCCAGAGACTAGCCCAGAGTCCTTGCTGTCCCCCATTACTGGCGCTGCTTGAAGTGGGATCTGCCTGGGTGGCTGTCTCAGAGGCTGAAGTATCTGGGATCATTTATTATTGAGGAGACAGGAAAAGCAATAGGGGCCAAGTGTGTTCCCTCCTGCTCCCCCTCCTTTCGTTTGTTGCTGTTGTGGAGGAAGTTTCCTTTAGAAAGTTTTCTATCTGCCCAGCAGGGAAATTTTGTCTCTGTGGAGAAGTCTATTTGTGTTGAGAAAGAAGCCGCTTGAGAGGCTGTTCCAAGGTAAACACGTACCAAGGGTGGATAGTTTCACAGTTCTGTCGCTTTGACAGATATCTGTGCTATAAAATCCTCTCTGGAGATGTGCTGAAAAGAATACATTACACAGGGAAAATGTACTCTAATCCACGCGATGATATTTTCCTCTTTCACATCCTCAGTTCAGTCCTGCAAACAAATACTTAAAGCCTTAAATAAACAAAGTGTTTAAAAACCAAAAGGGCATCACATCTCAGCCACACCACTGAAGTCAAATGAGTATTTGAAACTGCAGACAAATACAAGGAATGCTGTATTTGACACCTGGTACGCTGTGGTCTGATCTTTGTGTTCTCTATGTATACAAGATTTGAGAAGCTGCAATGTTTTGGTTATCATAGAATCATAAAATCATAGAATAGTCAGGGTTGGAAAGGACCTTAAGATCATCCAGTTTCAGCCCCCTGCCATGGGCAGGAACACCTCCCACTAGACCATGGCACCCAAGGCTCTGTTTAACTTGGCCTTGAACACCACCAGGGATGGAGCATTCATAAATTCCCGGGCAGCCCATTCCAGTGCCTCATCACCCTCACAGTAAAGAACTTCTTCCTTATATCTAACCTGAACTTCCCCTGTTTCAGTTTGAACCCGTTGCCCCTTGTCCTATTATTACAGTCCCTAATGAAGAGTCCATCCCCAGCATCCCTATAGGCCCCCTTCAGATACTGGAAGGCTGCTATGAGATCTCCATGCAGCCTTCCCTTCTCCAGGCTGAACAGCCCCAACTTTCTCAGCCTGTCTTCATATAGGAGGTGCTCCAGTCCCCTGATCATCCTCATGGCCTCCTCTGGACTTGTTCCAACAGTTCCATGTCCTTTTTATGACGTCTCCCCTGTCTCTAAACATCCCTTACAAATATCTTTGAACATAAGACACATAAGAGATACTTTTGAAAAAGGAAATAGCCACTCACCCACACCCTCGTCCCCCAAAGGGATATGTGGCTTGTCTTTAAAAAGACAAAATTAAAGCAGCCAGCCTCCCCCCAGCACACATTCATGGCGTATTACAAACCATGCAGACCCTCCCCATCAGCTCCTGTTCTTCTGGGAAATACCTCCGGAGGCATTTCCTGCAAGCGAAAAGGGACAAATGGGCCAGAAAACTTTCAGGTTGCAAACAACACTAGTGCTTATTAGTGCTTTTTATTCATGTTTTCTGTGTCTGAGGAAGTGGCTCCACAATCCTCCTTACAGCAGCAATACTGGAAGTACAATGGCACAGCCTTTTCCAAAGGAGCTCTCCAGAGCAGATTTCTTGAGCTTTTCTTTCCAAAGTGCCTCTATCCTCATCTAGTGAGCAGGAAAGGTTTCCTTTGCAGTTGCAAGTTCCTGTGAATTCTGAATTCAATAACACTCACTGTATTTATTAGAAATGCTTTAGAGCCTCTAGGCTCATTACACTCCCATTTGCAGCTTGATGAAGTTCAGCTATGGTTCTTTATCTCCATTGCATGGGCACAAGGCTTCAGGACACCTGGGTTTTACAGATGAGCAAAATGCATCAATAACCACAAGAACATTTCTCCTAAATTTCTGAGCAACCTTAGACTGAAGATCCTCTTCCCTCCCCTTGCCTTCTGCCCAAGAAACATCCATCATCATTTTCTTAAGAGCAGTTACTCTTCATAAGAAGACTAGAAATAGGCTGCTGTTTTCTCAAACTGGTTTTTGGTATCACAACAGTCATATGGAGGACGGAAATAGTTGTATCATGCTAAGGTACAAATGCTGGGGCATTTTCTCTGTTAGTGATAGAGAATTTAGGACGGTCATCTCTGCTTGGGTTGTGTTTGCTTGTGGCTTTGTTGCTCCGCTCTATCATCGGCCTTTCTGAGTCACTTTGCAGTGTTGCTGGTGTTTTCATTCTTCCGTTTTGAAATGCGAATATGCATCAAGATGTGGGGTTTTTTTAAAGATACAACTGCTCCACGCCAACCGAATTGGCTGCAAGCCTGGCTATTATAGGGAGGAATTCAGTCCTGGAAATCTGACAGCATCAACGGTTTTGTGTCTCTGATGTGTTTCAAAGGGGCACAGAACATCAGTGCTTCACCGAAGCAGCCTTTTCTAGCAAAGAAACCCACTTGCAAACAGATGAAACCCAACTTGTTCCAACTGTAGCCTTTAGAGTAACTTTTTAAAGAGCTATTCCAAATCATTGTGCTCTGGAACAAGGCAAACTGCTCATTATCACATGAGAGGCATCTCACATGGACTCCATTCCACACCTTTGGCCCACCGACATTAGAAAATAAAGAATGAGCCAAGGGATTTCACTCCAGCGCAGTTGTTTGCTGCTTATGGATTCATTTCAAAACATAGTGCAGTCCAGTCCTCATCTTCGTGTGCAGGCAGGGAAGGGCTTGGAATACTTCCCTTGTTCAAGGGCACGGCTGAAAACCTTGCTCAGCTGCTGTCAGATCTCCTCGACACTGTGAGCAGCACAGATGAGGTCTCTGTCTGATGGGAGCAGCTCAGAGACAGGCGAGTGCTGAAGAGAAGTCAATTGCTCCCAGATAGGAATACTTTGTTTTAATTGTTTTGGAGTTCTGTTTTGATAGCGCAGAGGAACTCTCTGAAAGAGTTGCCAATGCACGGGATCAGCCAATGGGTTCACTCCGCTCCTGGGTTTGCTTTCCATACTACAGTGCTGCAGAAATGCTACATTTCTCATGGTCTGCCGCACCGTTGACATTGCTGCCTTCATGTGTAATGCACTGACATCCAGTGGTCCTCATTAGCTGTGTGTTGAACTAAGGTAGGGATCAGCTAAGAAACTTTTCCAATGCGCTGTTAGTGAGCTGAAACCCTGGGAAGTTCCTCCTTCCCTTCAATCTTTAAGTCATAGGCCATGGCTGAGAGCAGGAAATTGGGTTAGCGGGGGCATGGATTAGATCTGTACAAAAGTCTGTGTTCCTGTGCTGAGAATTTTGATGATAACCTTTGATGTGTGAAAGCTAGTTCATCACATCCTCCCTACTCAGTGTCAGGCTGGATCTTGTTCTCAAGCTAAAGGTTGAGCTGGCCCCTGCTATAGAAAGAATACATCCTATAGGCATTGTGTACTCCTGTCCCTGATTTACATCGTGTTTCCTTTAGCAAGGCTTGCTGGCATCCTGTTTGCCTGGTTCCTTTGTCCGCTGTAGCTTCATTCTGGGCTGAAAATACCATAAGGATGTCTGTACAATGATTTGACGCGTCTGGAGAGCATGAAGGCTACTAAAAGGAACATGCTTCCCAATGGTAGTTACTCCTTTTGCTTTCCTTCCTCAGGGCAAGAAGTCAGTTTTATAACAGCCCTTGCCACAGTTCTCTTAACCACCACTACAGGTATGCATTTCCCATTCAGTTTCCGGTCATTGCCCTTTCTTACCCTCAGCCTGGTGAGCCTTACCTCTCATGAATGACTTGCTGCCTTGTGAAAGGTTTTTTGCCCAGTTAGCACAGGTTCCTTTGCTGCTTGGCCAGTACTCATTAAAGCGGAGCATCACATGGTTTTGCTGCTGGGGCAGGAGAAAAATGTGTTTATAATATATGTAATGTTCTCCCACAAGTACACCACCCTTACCCCTTCCTAGCATGAACACAGACAATACACAGATCTTTGAACACCACCTCTAAGCCGGAGTTGTGTTTGCAGTATAAACACACAGTGTGTCTTGCCATGCCATTAAACAGGGTTAGAAAACCTCTTGCTTGTGCTATTTGGCCAAGGTGGTGTTGCTTTTGGAATTTCATCTTTTGTATTTCCTTGCACACCAGATTAGCCAGTTTCAGTGTGGTTAAACCTCCATTTAGCCATACGAGTAGCTGGGAATGCCCATGCAAAAATCCACGACCTGCTGAAAGCAGTGGGTTAACTCCTTGGTTGCTCCCTGTTCCTCCGTTTCAATGAAACATTAATCGCATGAGTAAAGCCAGTGAGATTTGGGCCACCATTTTAAGCAACATGATTAATTAGGTTTTGCCTTGCTTCTATTTCTTACTTGGATCCCTGCAGACTCAGAGGAACAAGCCACTAGATTAGAAAAGCTGTATTTTCTAAACAGCTTTGCAGAGATATAGAAAAGACTGGAAAGGGAAAGAACTGAAGAACAGGCCTTTAGATCTTTAACAGTGATGGCATGAGGAAGGCTCCCATCCCATGCCTGTTCTTGTTATTGCCTGTCTGGAAACAGCTTGGCACAAAGCTGGTTTGAAAGGGCAGGAATATGCCTATTTACATTGGGACTGCTTTATCTCAGGTGGAATAAAAGATGACAACTCAGAGCTTGACTCCCAGCTGAAATGAGCATCTCTCCAGCACTCTGGTCTCACACACTGTTGCTAGTTGAATGCAGCTGAAATGTAGGAGTTCTCTAGATGCTGGGAGATCCATGGCTTGCTTTGATTCCTGAATAAAGAAAGGTCTTCCGAGGATTCTGCTTTGTGAAGCTGACGTTGAAATCTTCATGCAAACTATCCCAGCAGAAACCCTGAAGCAGCAATGACTTGGCCCACGAGATGGAGGACAGTAAGCTCTGTTAAGGTCCATTACAAAACTCTAACAGATGCCCAAAGCACACTCAGGGGGAATTTTCAGGCACTGGTAATAATTTCACTTCAGGTTCTGCCCTCCTCCTGCCTCAGTGTAATGTAGCACACATCACAGCCAGAGATTTCGTGGCTTTGGATTAAGTCCTCTTTCCAGACCTGGTCCTGAGCACTGCCTTTCATCTCTCCTTGCTGGAGGCCTATTGAAAAGCGTGCAGCCTCAGTGTTTTCACAGAGGGGAGCACTGCACACTGGGGGTTTGGCTTTGTTTCTTTTCACTTTCCTTGAACTTGAAAATACCAACTGGGATTTTGTTCCCAGTTTCAAAACAAAACAACCTCACTTTAGAGAGACCGAGCATGGGAAATGTGAGGTCAAACGCCCAACGAAAGCATCCTAAGCAAACTCAGGATGCCATTGGATGGTTTTGTGCAAGCCTACATTGCTGGCGGCTGATATCTGCCGTAATAGCACACTGAAATATGCGTCACTCTGAGAGAAATCATGCTGAATGTTAGAAAGCTTTTCAACACTCACTATGCACCAGAGCTTCTGAAAAATCACTTTAACAGGTTATTGAAACTATGCATTTTCTAAGATAGTTTAGAAAGGAGTTGCTGTCATTGTTAGCAAGTATGCTGGTACAGTACCTGCAGGTGGCTTGTTTAATTTGAGGCATACCATCACACACTGTCAGTGCCCAAGAGAGGCTGGAGTCAGAGGTGTGCGCTGCTTGGTCCAGGCATTCAGGGAGGAGTTTCTGCAAGCCTATGTGTGCTAAAAGGGGTCTCTAAATTGACCGGCAGTGAGTTACTCCCTGATACTTTCCCAAGCTGCTCTCATCTCACGATGAGCATGATGCCGCCTGTCCCTGGCAGGGGTGCTTAACCTACCTCCAGCAGTGATGGCTGTGGTTTGGTTGCTCCATGTCCTTTGAGTTACATGAGGAAGGTGGAAGCCTCAAGCCCTGTGTGCTGGCTGCAGTGCCCAAGTACCATCTGTGTGTATTTCAGTGGCTGAAGCCACCTGCGATTTTATCCTTCAGTCCAAACATATCACAGATCTGCTCCCTCATCATTAATGAACAGAGCTCCTCCCTGTGCCCGTATCAGTTCATGGTGACTGGTTCTTGGTGACTGGTTCTTAGTGACTGGCCATTTATGGGAAAATATGTGCTTTTGAGAGTATGAACTTTTACCATGGTAGCACTCTGCCCACGCAGACAGGGCGGTCCTTGCCAGCTTCCAGCCCTGGTCCTGCGTGCATGATTTAACCTTTGGAAAAGAAGAGATCGGCACATCCTGTGTGCGTTGAGGAATTCACAGCAGCTTGTGAAAATGACTTATTGCGTGTGCTGAGCACCAAGAATGTGCAGGACTGAGGGCTTCCTGTGGGGTCAACCCGTGCTTTCCTTGCAGTCATTCCTGGGAGCATTTCTGAGCAACCACCATCAAGCAGTCAGGGCTGTGAGGAGCACAATGGTCACAAAAACCTGAGGATTTCCATTCTTTTCCTTCCACTCCTTGTCAGCTTCTAGGATCAGATTCTTCTCATCTGAGCTGTGTGTTGGGGGGCCTGTATGATAAAATAGCAATGACAAGTTGACTATGAATGCAGACCCCGTATCTTCGATATGGAGCATGTGTGAGTTTATGTGAGACACAGGATGCGTGTTTGCAACTGTATGCAGCATGTGTTTTTGGATGGGTGTGTTTACAGATGTTTTTGGCCCACTTAAGACATCTTTGGCAAGAGGCAGTTCTGTGAATCTGAACCAAGCCAAACACACCTCTGAGGTCATTGCTGCCATGAGATCACCACGTAGGCAGAATGCTCGGGACCTTTGGAGACTCCTTTTGTGGGTTTCTCCTAACATTTTCCCTCCTATTTGAAGCTGATCCAGAGCAATTGCAATCCACCAAGGGAACAAACAGAAACACTTGGCAAAGCAGAGCCATAACCGCTAGGCATGGAGATCGCATGCAGGGGCTAAAATAAAGTGTGTTGCAGTGGTCTGGTTTCTCGGAAGGACTCCACGCTCCTGAAGTCAGTATGACTGTCATTACCATGATCCTCTGGAATTCTGAGTACAGCCTTCTACTAGGTCACTATTTCAATGTCTGCATAGAAGCAGTCTCTGCAGAACATTTATCAAGCTTGATTTTTTTCTCTGTTTTGGCTTCAAATGAGTTAGTTTTACGTATCAATCTACTTGGCGCATACCAATTGTTGTTCAGGAACCTGGCTTAGAGTGGGATCCAATCTTATATGTCAGATGTTAACACCCCTGGGTATTGGGGGTCCAAACCATGTGGGCTGGGGCAGTTTCCAAGCCAAGTCAATGTCTGGGGCTTTTTTTGGAAACCAGAAGAAACAAAGCCTTTAACTGCAAAGGGTGAAAATTGTATGGAAGAGCGTGGTTGGGAGGTTACTGCAATGAAGGAGGGAGCTTTTGGTTTCACTGCAGTAGCAGTGACACATGTATTCATTTGGTTAGAAGAAGATGGCTTATCAGCTCAAAACACAAGAGTCACTTTTCTGGGCTGTTGTTCTGCAATGATCATCAAACCAAAGCCCTGCAGCAACTCTGAAGTCTCTCTGTTTGCTCAAGAGAGCTTTGAGAAGATGCGATGTTTTTTTGTTTGAAGGGGTGGACAGCTCTTGCTGAACCTTGGCACCCTCCCCGGGCTGTAATACCGCAGTTTTTCTGCTTCAGAAATGACCCTGGATATAGAGTGTTAACAGGGTAAAACAACTGTGTAGTCAGTGGGACTGGAAAAGGCGGTCAGAGCATCCGGGATGGGGTGTTCTGTTTGGCAGAATGGTGCAGGCGCTGCATCGATCTCCGCGCCACCCACAGACATCCTGCCTCACATCTCTTTGCAATCCTCTCACACACACCCTCATCTCCCAACCCTTTTCAAGCGGACTCTCTCTTTACAGCCATACGCAGCCTCTTTCATCCTGTTCCACTCCCTTGCCACCACCCACCCGCTCTCTCTCAATGACTTTCTTCCCTGGTCTTCATGCAGACGCCTTCCCTCCATACCCTGTCTCGCACAACATCCCCTCCTGCCCGACACACGGGCACTCTCCCTCTCCGGAGCATATGCAGAGCAGAGGCATTTCCTTTTATTGTCCATACAGCCCCTGCAACCCCACCCATCTCCCGTTTATTCACTGCAGTAACACATTTGGAGTGGAAGTAGTCCTGCTGAGAGCAGCCACACACACAAAGCAGGAGAGCCAAGTCTTGGCCCAAAATTGCTCCTACTTGTAGACTCCTGCTTCCTGCCTGCCCACCCAGAGGAAGAGGCATGCTCAGGCTTGGGAGATGCGGTGGAAAGATGTCCTTTGCTGCTCGAAGACTCTGAAAACGTTTGCAGAGCCCCTCTATTCTTTGCCAAAACAAACCTGGCACAGGCAGCTTCAACAATGAGCTTTCCAGCACTCGCTTTCCTGTGACATCCACCTTGTCTGGGAAAACGCATGAGCATGGAGGGGAACATGGGAGTGCCGATAGCAAAAAGGCTGGAGAGGACCAGTGGTGAGACCACCAGCTTATGTTACACAGGCCACAGGCAGAACAGCTTCAGTGCAGGCAAAGAAGTAACATCAGCTTGTGCAAGCTGACCTCAGAAAGCAAATCTTTACGGGGATAGATGACAAAAACAACCCCAGAAATAATATCAGCAGGACACTGCCCATGTAATCTATCTCTTCCTTAGAATTGCTCCTGTGCCAGTTATCACTTTTGGCTCTGCACCACTGTCCACTCATGAGCAGCCAAAGCAAATTGGGGACCACTATTTATAACAGAGCTCCTCAGCCCTCTCACAGCAGATCCACATTTCCCCTTACTTCTCCTCATTCCTAACAGCTCCAGCCCTTGCGCTGCAACGCCAGCTCCCTGCAGAGCCCAAGTGAATGTGTTACAAAGCACTTAAGAGCTACTGGTCCTTGCTTTACTTGTAGTGTTAGTGTATTTTATTAGCAAATTGCATCTTGCCATTGAAGAATCAATGATGCTGTACAGGGTCCAAGAACCCTCTGAAATCAATGATTCATCATGTTAGGGGCTGCATGCAGTCCATACAAAGTATACATTTATACATACATATAAATATATGTATGTATACACTTAGTCCCTGTATACACTTAGTTCCTGTCCCAAGTCCCTCAGACTCTAGCATGGTAAGACGAAGGTATGGTAGCAAAGTCACTGTGAGGTGGCTTACACATATAATATATAGATGCATATATATATTATATAGATATAATTTAGACATAAGGTTTTTGGTGGGTTAATTCGAGCTGGGATAAGACCCCCTGCTGGGAGCACCCTGCCAACCCTGTGTCAGGACTGCTTTTTCTGGTGCTGAAGCCAGCTTATGCCTTTTTAAAGAGAGGATGAAAATGCAGGCAAAGTATAGGACAGGACCCGAGACCCTCTGGTGGCCAGTGTCAAGGGTAGGAGTGTAACAGCCCTTGCTGCTAACTCCTCATCCACGGCCATAGTCACTCACTGAAGCTTGCTATAGAAATACAGCAGCAGGAATGCTGCTGAATGTGAAGGCACAACACGTCTGTCTCACCGACCTCTTCCTTTCCTCATTTGTCTTAGTACATTTGTTAGGGGATTAACTGCCAGATGAGATAAAGAAAGATGCACCTCCACCCCTTCATCTTCCCTTCATTGTTTACAGTCCTTCCTGAACCTGGGGACAGCAGCAGCAAGAGGAAAAGGCATGGAATGAAACCAGCCCCAATCTTTGATATGCTGTGACTGCCTGAGAGTGATGAAGACAGAAGGCATGTGAATGAGGACAGCAGGCACATGGCAAACCTAATTGTTGTGCAGAGATGGTTTTAATAAAGAAACTTGGAGTCAGGATCAGTCCTTGTACATTAACATCACTGTGAGCTCCTACAGCAATGAAACATGAAAAGGGGCTGGTAGATGGTGGGGAGGGCAGAAGGAGCAGGAGGAGTGGTTGTGAACTTCGAGGGATGCTCGATGCTGTGCTCTGGAAATGCCTGACAGTCCCAGTCCTGTTTGGACTGCTGACTCTCCTTGCCATGGGCTGTCACTGCCTGAATTTTGTTCAAAGTTTAATCTATTAGGAGCTTAACTCCTAATGGTAAAAGAAACCCTGTTAGCAAGGGCTTTTCCCACACAGACAGATGAGAAGCCAATGTTTATCCAGCCAAAACTAATGAATCTGATGAGAATTTGATGAAAATTCTCAAGGACTCAGGTGTAAAACCTCCCAGTGCTTAGGCCTGATTTCAGCTTCAGGCTTGCGAGATGTGGTTCACAACACTTTCCTTCCTGCTCTGCTACCTGAAGGGTGAATAAATGCAGCTCTGAGCGAAGTTGCTCTTGCAACATTTCCAGTCGTAGACCCAAAACTTCAAGAACTCACAGCAGAGCTTTGGACTCGCATGAGCTTTTTTAGTCCAGTTCTTCACAATCACATCTTTGTGTAGGTCTGGAGCTGATGACAGAATAACTCCATCTTCAGATAAAGCTCCCTCTGGCCCTGAGGGGGCCTTTGATTTGTACCATACCTAGGAGGACCTCTCAGCTTTGCAGACAGCTGTTCCACTTTGAATTAATCATGAAATGCTTGTTAAAGTGGGGACTTTGGTGTCCATTTTTTATATCATCTTTGGTATCAAGAATGTAACTACAAAAGTTCATGGGAATTTCCTTTTTAAGTGTGAAGAAATGCAAGTCCACTGGCCTTGGAGTCTGACTGGGTATAATTCCATTAAAATGCATTAAAAGCACAATTTTCAGGTGATTTAGAGCTTTCTGGTCTGTGTTGTAATGGAATTGTGTGTTTTTCATGCTCAGAATAGGCACATTTATCTCTTTATAGCTTCTCCCATCTTACCTAAAGATATATTTAGGCTTTACTGTAGAGTACTTTGCAATTCTTGAGTGAAAAGTTCAAAATACCAGGTACCACCCTGCTAATATTATCAGTCTGGTCCCCTAACAAGGATGTTGTTATATGCGTATTTGAGTGGATAATCTTATCATAAGGATGAACCGGTCTCAATCTTTTCTTTTGGTGTGTTTGACTCCAGACTTCCCTTCAACATCTGACATATGGGTTTTATTGTTCAACTGACTTTCTTCTTGTACAAACATCCTGACTGAAGCACGTGCAGAGGGAGGAGGGGAGACATTCCTCTCCATATACGTTTGAGTTTCTCTGTTTTCTTGCTATGTGGTCCCAGGAGCATATGGAGGACCCTGCATATTCATAAGCTCTTTGTTTCCCAGTTTCCAAAGCCAGGTATCACATTCTGATGTTTTGTGGCACTTTTACCTTTAGGCCCTGAACTTGTTACAAACTGCGCCCTTACCATAGCTGTGTGCAGCTGAGGAGTGTCTTACTAGTTACCGCTTTGGCAGTACAAGTTGCACCAAAACCAAAGGAAGAACAGACCCTGGCGAGGTACTTTTCTTGCACTAATCTGCCACAGAATGCTTTTCCAGTCATCTGTGCATTAGACGGGGTAACATACGTCTTGGTAACAGTGATGGCAACGCTAATGGATTTGTTGGTTAAGGTCAAGTTCGTTGGACTGCATGTATGTTCATAGCTGCCTCCCACTGGATGTTGCACTTGGTTCTTCGTGGCCTTGTTAGCTAAACAAATTGTCAGATGATCCCATCTGGTTTTGACATCACCTTTATTATTAATCATCTTATTACTAATGAGATGGTTATAATACCACAGTGTTCAATTTTATATAAGCAAAAAGCAGGAGATGGTCCCTCATAATCTCATGCAAGACAAAGAGAAGGAGGAGAGGCAGAGTTCATTCAGTTCATGGAGTATCCTCTGCTATTCACTTTGGAAAAGTTGCTACAAACTGCATGTGATGAAGAAAGTGAGTTTGGCTGGAGTATATAAAGCAGATGCGGTTTCTGCTAATGGGAAGGAAGTAGGAGAAGGTATCCACTTAGCACAAGGTCTTCAAGGTCTTCTCTGAGACTGTAAAGCATTGTTATAAATACTTTTGTTTTAAGAGGACAGTAGGAGCCATTATCCACAGGGTAAGAGAATTCTTGTTTCTCTTTCAGTCACAATCTGCTGTGTTTTCTATTATGTCAAATAAGGGAAGAACTAGATTACATCCTTTTCTGAAATGGAATCAGAATTCAGATCTCTCTGTCCAATCCAGGTCCTCATGTTTTTAAAACCTGGGGAAACTTCATTACCTTAAAATGACAAATCTGAACAGGCTGAAACGTTTCCAAAGCTTAATTAAAAATTGACATGTTTGAGTTTACAGTAAAAGCTTTGTCTCACTACAAAACAAAGCTAAGAATACATTTGAGGTCTCTAAGGAACAATGAACTAGATCCCCTTTACCACTCAAAAAAGACGCAATCTGTGGGGTGTCTCTGCATGAGAGAGTTCTCTGCTGATTTCTTTCATCTGGGTCTTATTGAAATTTCCCTAGGAGTAAGACCCATGGGGAGGGAATATTCACTTTATAGTTTTTGGCTGTGTTTTATGATGCATTACGATTTCAGAGCACTTACTCTCCACAAGAAGCCTGATCTTCTTTACTGTCCAAGTGCTCCAAGAGAAGACACTCTACAGGCTGTACGACAGTATGTATGGTGAAACTGATGCATCTTTGCAAGCGCAATTGGTTCCACAGTTATTGTTGATGTGACTTTGTCAGTCTGGGTCTGTTTCTATGCTCATCACAGCTGGGATGCAACAAAATGCCCAAGCACAAGAACTGAAACCACTCAAACCCTAGTGAAAAGACAGCATGTGCAGACTTAAGTCAGCTTCTTCCTACTATCCTGTTCTTGCTGCTGCCATGAGACACAGGTCTACATAAACTGACGTGGTACAGGAGTTGGGTGGGAAGGCCAGCGCTGACACTGGGGATCAGTTACCTAAGAAAAAGCTATGCAGTCCTCACACCTGGACCTGGTGTGGGTGCATCACCATAGATAAGCAAACCGTTTTGAAACGGCAGACAGCTAGTGAGCTTATTTACGTAGCAAATGGCACTTTTCCATATTCAAATTCAGGGACAGATAAAGATCATAATGTTCTGTTCATCAAGCAGATATAAAGGCAGCACTTTCTAGAGATTCCTTCTTGGCCTGTACCTGTGATACAGGTAGTGTGACATTTGTTTGATATGATCTGGATTATTGTTCCAAGTTTTCAAAGGGAATTTGTTACTTGTAATCTATATATAAATCTTGTAATCTTGTATATATACTTGTAATATATATAAATCTATATATATGCGTATGTATATATACACACGCGCACATATGTATATATAAAAATCTATATATAGACTTGTAATCTATATAAGCTCTGAAGATGTTAAGGCTTTTCCTGGCACTCATGTAGCAGTTACAGTGGAAGGATATGTTAGGACATGTCTTCACATGTGTTGAAGACTGAAAACACGGGCTATGGAACAAATCTGACTGAGATTAATGACCATGCCCCTATCTACCACAGGGCTAAGATCTTGGGACATATATTTTTCTCCTTTTGAGTTCTTCTGCCCCTCATGAAAGAACACAATGAGTTTCAACACTATTGGTTTCCAAGCTTAAAAACAAAATATAAAGGAAACAGTGCTGCTGAAAGCTAATCATTAAAACTGCTCAGAGTCTTAATGTCTTGGCAAAAGCCTTTCTTACTGTTCATTTGCCACTTAGGCTGTTGAAAAAGTCATCCTGGAAATGAACGCGTTCAGTACTAGCAGCAGTAAGTGCTTAATCGGCATCCTTCGTATCTCCCAACAGCCAGGGTTTTATTTTCCAGCTGGGAAAGTTCATACTGCTGGTGAATGATTCTTAGAATACAGCTGCAATGGCCCAGAGTGCTCTTGGAGTGACACCATTGATGGTCTCTGCCTTTCATGGGTGCCCATTTGGTGACATCAGATTGCTGCTAGTAATGACTGGGATACTGCAGGAGCTTTTCCAGGAAGCATTGTAAGAGCTGGTGCCTAATGACTTGCAATGTGTGCTGCAATGCCTGTAGCACCTCACATATATGACTCCCCAAAGATGGTCTCTGAAGCCCAGCTCCACCACCTTTTGAATGCCAACTGGCCAACTACATTCTGCCCTTGCATGTGCAGATTCATCACATGGCCCTACTGACTGAGCCATCGCTAGCCAGCACACTCATGACAAATTCATCAAGCCTGGATTTCAAGCAGTAACAACCACCATTGCCATGGAACATCAGACCATGGTGACAGGGCTGCTGATCTGCAAGCTGTGTACCAGGCCACAGCCTGATTTTCTAATCAAGTCTAGCCTGTAAGATGGAAAGAGACATACATGTCCTTTCAGGTCACTAAATGGTGATTCCTTATTGCAAGGACTCTCCTGTACCTTCCACATGGTAAAAGCTCTGATCATTCCTTGCTCAAGAGCCAAAAATCACATCCATTTTTGGATACTTTCTGAGGTGTCACTGAGATGGACAATTTCTGTTCTGCACCTGCAGAGCAAAATGTGCAACCCCATGAACAGGCAGAGGCGGCGGGAAGTGCACGATGCGAGAGGTATGTAGCATGGTGGCTGGTGGTGGTTTCTGCTGTTGTCCTAGCTCAGAGCTGGGCTGTGTTTCCTGATCCTCTTGCTCTAAGCAGTCAGCAGTCTGTTTCCAAGATCTGTCATTGATTCCAGATGAAAACCTGCTGGCACAGTGGCCCATGGAAAAGTGATTTCACAGCTGTCCAGCAGTCTCTTCCAGGAGAGGGAGGTAAGTGATGGCTGGGATAAAAGGCATCTCTTAACTCTGCGAATTCAGCCAGCTTACGTTCTAGAGGGTTAATGAGTTGAGAAGGCTAAAATGATGGTTTTATGGCCATGTCAAATGGCTGGAACGCAACAATATTCTGGTGGAAAATAGCACTGTTGAAGCAAAAAGCACAAGTGCAGCAAGTCAGAATGAAGTCAATTATTTGAATTACAATTGTGGCACAAGCCTTTGGGCTTGCAAACGGATACCCTTGCAAGTCCTAGGGCAGCAGCAGCATCAGTGCCTTTGGTGACAGCTTGTTGATGCACACTGGTCCTACAGTCCTTGCCCTGGGAATTCAACCCAGTACAGAGCAGCTCTTCCTTCCAGAGCTGAGCTAAGGCGTGCAGCCGCTGCACACTTTATCCAGTCTGTTCCTCTCAGCTCAATACTGGTGAGTAAAAGGGGTCCTGAACAGTTGTTTTTTATTTCCCAGCGGCTGGAAGTGTTACTGAACCCTGAGTGCTCCGGCATTGTGCATTTCTGGACAGTTTTAAGTCTTGATATAGATTTGTATTTCCAGTCTTTCCAAGGTGTTTTTTTTGAGATGACAAGGGAGCAGCATGAAAAAGCATCAAGAAGGTTTAATAGCAGAGAGGGGAAATATTTTGATCCTGTGCCAGCTCTATATGATTAATGGATTCTTCTAGAATGGCTTTCCAAGACCTGTTTTGCTACATGAGCACTGGGGATGGATTCTAGAAGGAATAAATGCTAAGTAATTATCAAAACATCGGTTATTGTCATTTTAGGTGCTATTTGTACAGTATGTTTCACCAAACATTCGAGAAGGAGGCAAGAACTATCACCCATCCTTCACAGAGCAGAGCATGGCTAAGGCTCGGGGAGCTGAAATGCTGAGGGGTGGTTGCAAAGGAAGCGCTGCATCCCATGGGCTGCAGGGAAGTCACCTTGGACACGTGCTCAGCTGTGGTCCCCAGGACACAGACACACATGTGCACACGCTGCTGTCTGCTAGTGGCCCTGGTGCCCAGTCCTCCCTGAAAGAGCTTATTTAACATCCAGGCAGCAGAATACAGAGAAGCCGTGGAAGTGAATCCAGCGAAGCCAGGCTTTCAGCTTTCCACCCTTTAAAGGATGAACACACAAGGGAAGGTGTCAGAAGTCAATTTGCTTTGGCAGAGAGAGGGGGAAAATATCCCACCCTGTGGCCTGGCTGGGAGCCAGAGGATTTGTGCTGGCTGCAGCCGGGATGACGCTGTGGACCAAGGAACAGAAAAACACTTGTGCATGGTCCCAGTGACCTGGCTCTCGGTGCAGGGGGAGAGGTTGAAGGTGATGCTGGTGCAGGGCCATGGTGGGAGAGCAACGCACCAGCCTGTGGTGTCACCGGAGGTCCTGGCCCATGTCCTGCCGTCCGGCTGCATAGGGAATTCCTTTCCTCTTGCTTCAGGATGCGTATGTGTGCCAAACTCTGTGTATGTGTGTGTGAGTGTTGGGGGGGGGCGGTGAAATGGGGGTGGAGGAGAAAAAAAAGACGCCATTCAGTTAAACAGCCTCCTTGGCATTAACCCTTACATTCCTGGCTTTTTCTGGACAAAGGAGCTTTCTGAGGGATGGGTAAGGGAAAATCCCATTCTCCCGTGCAGGGAAGCACACAGATCTCTTTGAATGGATGTTCTTAGCAAGCCCTCAGTCCTGCTTTCTTAGTTTGTGTTCACCCACTGGTTTCACTCTGCTGATGAGTTTCCACATTCTGGATAGTCCTGAACACCAGACTTGAGGAGACAGTGAAGGTTTTCATCTAAACCAGCAATGAACGGTGCATCTGTCCAGGCTCCTTAATCAGTAGAACATGATCATAGTGTTGAGAGTTCCGTTCATGCCAACCCCTCCCTACCCCAAACCTCTAGCAAAAAATTCCAGCTCTGCTTCCTGACATATCTGTCTTCAGCTGATTTTATTCTGGTGAGGTGGTATAGACCAGGATAGAAAACAGGATAAGTCTTATTTTAGAGGAGATGGAAATCCTGCTCTCATCTAGCGAGCTGGAGAAGGCATCTCCTGACCTGTAGTTCTTGCTTTTTGGGTCCTACATATGGAAATTGTTACTCCGAGTTATTACAAATAATTACTGAGCCACACTGGAATTCCTCAGCAGGGTATCACACCCATGTTAACGCTCCTTCCACCGTGCTGCACCGAGCTGGTTGTATTGAGGACATCACTGGGGCATGACCGGTCTCCTGTCGCAAGGTTTCGTCTGCTGTCTGCAGCCTGTGATTGCTGTTTGGAGGAAATGGGCTGTATGCAGGAGGGTTAGTCACAGTGCTTTGAATTGGGTGGAGGAGTTTTGCAAACCTGTCTAACCTTTAGAAGCATCACTGCGGACTGGATTGGCCAAAGTGTGATCAAAGTGTTTCCCTCAACTGGCTCCTGCCTTGGATGGTCACTTATTGGGGTGGTAAAACCCCCTCATAGGAAAATGATAGCTGTGTGGAAACAGTCCTGGTCTCCTTCCAACAACCTGCTGATTTGCCTGTGACCTCACTCACTCTGTAAAAGAGCATGGAAGAGTTCCAAGATTCTAATCTCACCCTCTAACACCATTGTCCTGTGTGCTTCCATAGGTGGAGCAGCAATGAGGGCTCCCCAAGAAACCAGGAATGCCCAAAAGGTCTCTGCAAAGATTGCCATCATCCCTCCTTGAACAGGCCCATTGCACTCTGTGCCAGCCCATCTCTGTGCAAGCCTTGGGGTACTGTGAGGCACGGAGCATGCTTCTCAGAGAGGTAAAAGCACTAATGAGCAGTGTGAGTTTGTGGCAAGATGATTGTGTTGACACCCTTCTCATCACATTGGCATTTGGATAGAATGAGCAGTCCTGCTGTCCATATTCCCAAGGATTTTATGGGATCATTGTGGGACACTCTAAGGTTAATAGATATTAGGAATAAAACAATCTCAGCAATGGGTTTTTTGTGGCTCCTATGAGAAATGAACAAAAGCAATAACATATTTGTTTCTGGTTTCTTACTTTTTTGCACCAAGGCCAAATCATTCCAGAAATGAAACCAAATGCAATGAAACCAAACCAAACAAATCTTCTTTTCCTTCTGGTTTGTTTACAGTTAAAAGCAAACAAACAAAAAACCCCTCTCATATGTTCCAATTTCCTTCAAATTAACCTTTGGTAGCTTGACATTCAGCTATTAAAAGCCAAAAAATGGCCATCTTTTGACTTCTCACCGTTTTCAGGTTTTCTGGATACATAAATTGGGTACAGATGGCTTTGATTGCTGGAAATATTGGGGGCATTTGGTCTGAACAAGCCTTCCTAGCTTGCTCAGCATTGCTGATTCCTTCTGCCTGCATTCACTGGCAAACTGATGTTTGCTGGTAAAAGGAGGAAAAGAGAGGATGAAAGAGAGATAAACTCCAAGGATTTGGGCTTCCGTTAAGCCTTTAGGATTCAGCACCTTGGCACATCTAATGCTTGGAAAGAAATGGTGATGGAGGGGACAGTAGAGCCCAGGAGCTGAGCTGAGCAATTTGTTTAAGGGACAAGATGACATAAGAATCTCTCTGGAAACCCCCCCCCCATCCCTGAGTCAATGGACATGGGAAGAAAGACGTCTGACTGCAGCGTGTGCATGGATGTGGGGGCACTGGGGGGGGAGAAGCTTCTGAGGAGAAGTAAATGTTTACTCTGTTCCGTTGTTTAAAGCCCATCCATCGGTTCACACTGGAGGGCCAAGGCTGCCTCCGAGGCTGGGAATACAGACAGTATTGCCCAAGGAGCTGCTGAAGAACAATGGAAGGAAATACAGATTTGGAGAACAACATGGATGGGGGGGGTGTGGTGGGAGGATGTGAGCAGGACAGTGTTGGGGGAGTGGATGTGGGAAATGGCTGACCCAAACCTCCTGGTTTTGCTCTCCCAACAACTTTCAGAGAGACTGTGAGACACGTTCAGGCCCTCTCCCTGTAGAGAGCTCCTAGAGTGGCTTATGCACAAAGGAGATCCCATCGCTGGTGACCCATCCTGCAGTTATGCTCTCAGCATTGGTGTGTCTCTGCAGACAAGGCACCCACTCTCTGTGACAGCAGTTTTTCACCTTCTCCAGAGTATGAGTGAGCAACGTGTTTTACTGGAGCCAGTTCTGCAAAGCCCTCCTGAAGAAACTGTCTCTTTCAGGCTGCCTGGGCCTGCTGCTGCTGTGTTCATGTTGATGATGGCACAAAGCCTGCGAGGGCAAGGCTTCAAGCAGCAAATGCACAAGGCGCGCATCACGCTGCCTTCTACTCACTGGTTGCATAGGAGAGGCGGGCATCCAGGTGCTTCTCCAGCTCCTGCCTGTGGTTCACACCTGACCATGGGGAATGCGCTCATCTGCTATTTCCTCACCTGCCTGCTTGAAGGATGATTCACATCACTATCAGTCTCAGAAAATGAGACAGGGGTTATTCATTGCTTCATCTGGAAGAAAGGACTGTGGCCACCAGTCTGTGGGCAGTCAGCACATCCATTCTCTACTGCTTACTCTGCAGACTTTGCTACCGGGAAGCACCCAGTGCTGATGAAAGCCCCAGCAAGGTTTCCTGCACTTGGAGCATGGTGGGAGCATCTTTAGGAGTGACAGGAAAAGATGCAGTCTGCAAATGCTGCCGGTTCTTCTCCAGCTCAATCAATCCTTTTCCAATATGATTCCATTCATGAAAACATAAAGAAAGAGAAAAGGATAATAAAAACACCTCAGAAATGAGAGAATGCAATAGCAGCCATGGTTTTGGAATGCCTTCCTGATGGAAAGGCTTATGTTAACAGGTTAAGGTAGAAGCTGAACATATGCTTAGGGTTGATCCAGGTTTAATAACTCAGTGAAAAACTTTCTTCTGGAGCCCAAAGCAACCTGGTCAGATTAGGAACTGCTACTGTGTCCCTAGGAAGTGCAAAGGGGAATGAATAAATCTTCAGCACTTGAAAGTACGTGCAAGCGTGGTCTAAAATATAAAGAATATCAACCTAGCTAATTGTATGAGAACTGTCAGAATGTTATAAACTTCCAGTGAAGTGACACAAATCCTACTGGAGAAGCTTCAGATTCCCCTCTACACATAATAAAGATGTGTTAGGCTGAACAAAGCAGTGAAGAGGGCACAATGTTAAACAGACTCAAGATACATGTCTCGGGCTTGTTTATTGCATCTCATGCACCTGAATATTTGGGTGTCAGGGTTGCACTGAACTGTAGTCCCATGAGTTCTGCTTTGTTCCCGTTCGTTCCTTCCTGCAAAATGTCCATGGAAGTTGATGCCAGACTTGAAGAATTTCGGGAGAAGATACAGTTTATTCTCAGAAGATATAAACCCTGCTCCCATCATCTAACTTCATTCTACAGTGTTTTAGCACCCATCATCAACAGCAGGCCCAAGCGGGACAGAATAATCACTTCTGCTGTCCCACTCGTGTTTGGTGAGGGAACAAACAGCAACAGACTTCCTTTAGTGGTGCTTTTAATCTTAAAATTACTTTCTCAGAAACATTGCAGCATTTTTGCATTTTCTTTGCATACATGCAAATAGCGTTTGATTTTCCACATTAAATAGCACTTTTCATTTGCAGTTCACAGCACTTAACAAAGAACGGAGTACATCTCAGCTTGCATTGCGCAAGTGGGAAGCTGGACAAGTGCCCTGTCTAGAGAAAAGAGATGAATGAGGGTGTCTTTGAGGCCTTGGAAAGTCTTCCCCTGAAAGGTAAAAATTTCCAAGTGCTCTCCACCAGAGCCACTTGACTTATTCATGCTCTGGCTGCAGCCCTGACTGCTCTCATGGCCCTGTTTAACACTAGCTTAGCATTAAGCCCCACCGATGAAAGTGGTCCTGGTCAACAGTGCTGCAGTCCCAGGTCCTGGCTCACTTGCTCTCCTCAACTATGGCACTTAACTACTGCTCTGTTTTGAGACCCAGCCCCAGCACTTCTGCCAACACACCTCATTCCAGAGGTACAGTGCTAACTTTTATCCACCACGCCAAATTAAAGAGCGGCTAAATGCCGTGAGTAAGCTTTCCACAAACACCAAGAGGAGACCTACATTAGGCATTGAACTTGAACAAAACAACTACTGAAGAGGAGCTTGCGCTATGGTTACTAACATCTTAGCATTCTTTCTAGTACTAAAAGCTGTGCTTGTGGTCTAAGATAAACCAAATGCCAAAGCGACTGACAGGTCAGGAGCATGCAGGGTGTTACAGCCCATGAAAAGCTCCTACAGCACACTCACTCTAAGGAAGGCAAAATGCATAAGAAGGTATGCTGTTCCTGTGCTTATGAGACTTCCATCAACCCATTTCACCATTTTTTCACATCATCACTTTTCCATACTGAAAAAGTCATCTAACCAGGGAGGATCTAGAAAGTACAAAAATGCTGACTAGGGATTTTAAGGGAAAAACTTATGTGAAGGAATAAAAACAGGCTGCAATGGGACCTCACAATATACATAATCTCATCCTCTGCCTAGTTCATGCAGCACACGTTATTGCTTCCTGGAAAGGGTTGGTAGAAGCTTCATCACATAGGAAATCTTAAACTTTTCTCAAGCAGACAATGCGAACTGTCACGCAGGGACCCATTCTGTGCTAAGCAAAACGGATTAGATCTATCAGTAGGTTTTCTCTATATATAATTTCTGTGATATGCTTATGGAATGCTGCTCGTGTGCCAAACCACAGGAAAATCTTTACACATTCCGAATTTAAAGAGTCCTTGCCGCAAAACCCAAAAGTCACGAGCTGTCCAATTTAGATTCCAGCAGCAACATGGGCTTTGCTCAGTGTTGAAAACTGTTGGCTCCATGTTATTTTCCATTCAACTGCATCATTGCTTGAGTGAAAAATCCCATATAGAAGTACAGGTTGGAGAGAAAATGGGTGTTGGCCTTCGTGGATTGACTTCCACAGGGGAAGGTGAAACCTGGTTAAAGGCTGAGAGAAGAAAATTGATGGGTACCTCATGCACACATAGAAAATATGTAGTTCGGTTTCCCTTGTGGGGCTGTCTTCCTTTATTACTCAATGACTGCAATTATTCATGAAACTGCCTGTGAATAAGCCAGAACCTGAAAATTACAAAGGGTAAAGCATTCCAAGAAAATCAGAGTCTCATAATGGGCAATTAACTCATCATTAAAGGAAGCTGGAAGAGGGTGATGATTAGAGCAGTCTGATTTTGTCAGACACCCTGAGCGTATTGAAGTTGATAAGCTGCTTCAACAATTTGCATATAAGCTCAAGAGAAGGTAGAGTGGAGCTGTGTGGCCATCCCAAACCAAACTAAGGCCTTTTTTTACTGTTTTTGCCTTTGTGTGTGTTTTCCCTTCGTGCTGGGCACGTGTGTGTGTAAGCACGAGCATGGATCACTTCTCTAAGACCACTGCTTCCAATCCTGACAAAAAATTGTACACTACACCTGTATTTTGAACCTTTTGCCTCTGTTGGTATTTTAATCACTTATAGTACAAGTATCCTCTAAGAATATGCTCCAGGGACTCATCGAGCGTAGGCCTGAAGGTCCTGAGAGATGGATTTTAAATTGAATAGGGGTTGCAATGGCGTGAAAAATGCGCAGGCAAAATACAAAGGCTTTTGCTATTTCTCTTGGGATCTTATATCTCATTATAAGGATGTTTTACCTATTAGGTTACTAGTTAGCCTAATGTCCCCTTGGCACAATCTTCATTTTCCTCTCAGCTCTAGACTTCCAACCAAAATATGTAATTCCTTCCCAGACTTCATATCTCCAAGTGCGTGCCTGTGCTGTCTCTCTGGTTACTCTGCATGCAAGGGCTGCACGGAGCGCATCTCAGTGTAGAAGTCAGCCACGTCATTTGATTTCCTGCATTGGGATCTATAAAAAGTCACATTCCTGGAACCAGAAACCTCCCAAGCCCATCCTGTGCCCAGTGCGACACAGAGGCCTTGCTGCAAGGAAACTTCTCCGCCTTCCTTGTGCAAGGTCAGTAACAACAGTGCGTGAGTCCAAGAGCCCATGTTAAAAATAAATGACAAGTCCTAAATGGAGCGATTTCCCTGCTCCAGAGCAGGGGAATTCGCTGCTGTGAGAATTTCCTGTTTCCACTGCTCATCTCCTTTACCCTTGCTGGATCCTGGCATGGACCCTTCATGCAGCCCAGCAGCCTGAAACCTCATAGGGTTTCTGGGAATCATACACCTGTCCTTTCTTCCTATTCCCTTTCCTCTTCTCATCCAGGCAGAGATGTGTGCTCAGGGGGCCTCAAAGAGACAAACTTCTTGCTTTACTTCGACGTGGCTGCAGGTGCTCAGTGCCTTGACAGTCCGTCCCTCCCCAAGGGTAGAGAGGAGCTGAAGGAAGCCACCTGCCCATCACCTCAGCAGGAGGAAGAGGACACCTCTGTCTCTGTCACCATCTGCATTCATTTGAATAGCCATGCTCCCCTTGGGAGCTGTAGCAAAACCTAACAGTTCTTGCTTTTCATGGCAGGGGCCACATTTTTACTGTCTCAAAGAAAGCGCGCTGTTTGCGTTGATGCACGCCTGTCACAGCCTGCAGGGAAGCTCACTGGGGACCTGGAGGGAAAGAGGGGACAGCCACAGGGCAGTGCTCACATCACACTGCAGATGCAGACATCTCTCTTCCTTCTTTCCTCACACTTTAAACTTTGATCATTAAACCTTTGCAAAACAGTAAAGATGCTCCTCTCGCATCTTGTCTGCTTTTTGCAGTGGGTACATTACAGGAGCTGGATGGTGGGACCACGCACACATCCGAAGGCATAGATTTGTGTAGGGTTAAGGTAAAACTTAGATGTTGATAAGCTCTGCTGGGTTTCATCTCTCATTGCCCCAGGCTTGCTAGCATTATCTTCTGTGACAACTCCACAGTGGCTTTGGAGATGTGCACATGGAAACCATTTCAGGCTCTTGGGTGGCTGATGCATGTACAACACTTGCTGGCATGGGTTTCTTCTCCTTAAAAGGCATTGTTTTGAAATGCTATTGAAAATTATCTTGGTTCTTGCAGAAGTTCGAGGACCCCCATCCTGTGCCACTGGCTATTTGGAGAGAAAAGAAGACAAACAGCAGCTCAAACTATTCACTTTCTCTTGAGAAGCTTTACATATCCCAGGGCCCTTCTGCAGAGCTTTGGACCTTGGTGCATGTCAGAGCTATAAAGAGGACCATGAGATCTGGAGGAGGTCCTCAGGGCCTAGAAACATGGTTTGGCAAACTACAGTCCTTCATTTTCATACCCTGTTCCATCCAAACACATTCAACACCTTGGTTTGTCCGGGTCAAGACTCTAGCCTCATGTTTCACATAGAGAAGCCAGTCATACACAAAAATTAAACCAGTACATCTCTCATAGAAGGCAGAGCTGTAATACAGCTCTTCATGTATTATCTTTTATTCTAAACAATGAAATAGTTTCCACTGTTTGCTGTGATGAGCAATTGCACTTACCTAACCTGCTCCTGAATTTACTCAATATCAAAGGCTCAGAGAACCTGCTTATCTTCCAAGCTGTTAGTATCCCTTGGTGAAGGTGACTCTGTATCCTAAGCCAGTCTTTCTCGCCTAGTGAATGGGGAAGGCTGACTAGTGAGGATAGAGGACACAGCCAGCAAGAGAATGGGTGACAACATCCATCACTGGGTATACAAAAGCAGCCAAAGAGCTGTCAGGGTGTAAGATGGTTTTGTGAGGGAGTGTATGAAGGTGGTTTCAAAAGACAAAACATACTGAGCTTTGTGTTCCCTTTTTATTGGCTAGTTTAATCCATTGGGGTCTCACTGAAGGGGGAAAAAATGAGATCTGATCCTTTCAAGGAATTAAGGAAGCAGAATTCCTCCTGAGCTTTACCCAGTACTTTACTGACCTCCTGCTCTAACACATCCCTTGTTAAGATTGCTGGTCTAAAGTCAAAGGCCTTGACACCTGCAACAAGCTCTGCACAGACAGAGGTGTCCCTACTCATTGCAGGACTGGGGCTCAGCTGCTTGGTAAGATGACATTTCTGTGAGCTGTTGTGCTGCCGACACTCCCCCTTGTGTGAACTGGGAGTTGAGAGACATTGTGCAACATCTGCCCTTTGATTTGCATGAAATATTCATTGCAGGCAGACTCCCACCCAGACCCAGAAGTACATACAGCCCTCCAGGCACACCGGACCTGCAGTGCTCCATTAAGAATTCATGCCCTAAGGCTTTTTAAACTGCTTCCATTTCCTGTGGGTTTCCCCCTTCCATCTCGCACTAGTGCCACGCACTTCCTAGGGTAGGAATTAGTAGGAGGAAAAAAATGATGATGGAGACAGACGAGCAGAAACATCTGCCAGCCAAATGGTCTCAAGACTGAAGCTCCAGTTTTCAGCCTATGAACGGCACTTTTTGTCTCCTGCCAGAGGGTGAATCTGGATGGGTGCCCAGGAGTCAAACAAGATCTGAGCAGAGAAAGCATCAGCACAGCCAGTAATACAGGAAAAAGCGGAATTTTTGTGGAATCTTCACTCTTTCCTGCTGGTTTCCTGCTTACTACATGTGAGCAACAGAGACAGCTTTTGTATTGGAAACTGAAGCACAGCAGTTATTCTGGAATGACCAGATTGAGAAAAATAGCCCGTGGATACCCCACTGCCACTAACGTGACTTCAACCTTCTTTGTGATGTACGATTCTACAATTCAGCTAACAACTGGTCTGATTTCCAGCAGTTTGGTCAAAGTTCTCATTTTATTCCTTCTCATTTCTCTTGTTACTATGCTATAAGCCTGTCAGCCATCAAGTGTCAGGAAGGATGGGCATGCTGGAAGTCAACGCCGTTACCAGATCTCACATACACGCACACCAGCAGCTCTGCCTGCATGGGTTTTTCCCCCTAATGGTCCTAAGAGTTTCTGTTTATTGATGTATGTTGATTTATGCGGTCTATTAATTCAGGACAATCTTTATGTGGAGATCTCACAAGCTTTTGGTTTTTGGTGCGAAGACTTTCAAATGAGTTTTCTGCTGTTAAAGAACAAAATTTAAGATGCACATTCACCAAGATGTTTCTTCCATTGTGTTTTAGGCTTGGCATGTCAGTGAGGTGCTGTGATTTCTGGCGGACGCTACATGCAGCACCAAGCTGGTGTAAACTATGTAAGTGTGTGTTTTTATAAAGAGATTACATTTATCTCAAGCCAGAAGGCTGGTGGGGGAACTTTCCCAGGATTCTGACAGGATTTTGCATAGAAAGGAGGGAAAACCCAACACAAAACCTTACAAGAATACATCACACTGCAGTTTTGGAATGGCTTACACTACACAGGCCTGACAAACCAGAGAATAAAACTCAATCAGGCTAAATGAGTCTGCTTCTTTTGAAAGAAAAGCTTGCTTTCTTTTGAAAGAAAACAGTCCATGCCCCATCCCAAGAAACTGGCCTATGAGCAAGTGCCAGAGGGATGGGAGGCTTGAGAGATAATTCGCTAACCCACACTTTGTTATCATTATGGCTCAAATGTAATTAATTCCGGTGGAATTTGTTGTAATAATATTAGTCCTGGTGACCTCATATGTTATACATGTTGCTGTCATTAGGACTCCAATGTGTTACCTAAAAGATACGGAACTCTTAGCCATCTGTGCTGTACATCTGGAGCTGTGAGGACATCTGGATCTCCTCATCTGCAATTGCAGCCCAGTTCTTCCCCCTTGGCAGCTGAATCTGTCAAAGGAAAACCACTGGCAGTGGTTTGGGGTTCAGGAATGGCCCAGTGTCTGTCCCAGCATGTTTAGACTTTGTTTTGCTGCTGCTGCACTCACTGAGAAATCCCTGCTTTGTTTAATTTGTCTTTGCTGAGTCTTTGCATTCACCTTTTGTCATCTTTCATCACCCTGGTCAAATCTCTCCTGCTTATCCATCTTCTTACTTCTCTCTCCTGACAGATACTGGCGTCTGCTGACCTGGACTGTTCCTTCCATCTGCAGCATGACTCTCATCTGAACTTGATTATTAAAAGAAGCAGGAAAGATTAAATCAGTTTAAGACTCTTTTGTTCGGCAAATATATGTGGGATGATCACAGCTACTGTCAGAGGTTGCTGGACTCAGATCTTCAACCCAGGGTTTAGAATAGTAATACATTTTCAATGAAGGGACCAGTACAATTCTCTCTATGCTGATTAACTTTCATACAGTTAAACAAAGTTTGACTGAGAGTCAGATTAATGTACTTTTCCCAAGTTTGAGCCCTGCTCCTGAAAGTTGCCCACGTGGTGTGTGCATCCAGCAAGGCAGCAGGTCCAGAAGATTCCCATGTGGATGCCTGGTGCTGGAAAAGACCTTCTGACTGTGCAGTGGCAGGGCTTGGGGCTGCTTGGGGCTTCACAAGATCTAGACACACATACTGTAATCTTATAGCTTGGTCCCTATGCTCACTTCGCAGGTCTGCACTATAAGACATATGCACACTGGCTTCACACAGTTATAAAACTTCTTTGGTGTCTGCACCATGAGATATATTATTAACAATCAATTATTTGTCCTCTCAAGGACATCTTGTCCTGTTCCCTTGATGTGCCCTGCAAACATGAATTCAGGCATTTCCCTTGACTTCATTTCATGTTGTTCTTTTAATTTTTGCTTGTATCTGAAACCAATGGCATGAAACTGTGCAAAAGGCCATTTAAGATTGAAACCCAGTTAGAAAAATGACCTACCGGCTACATCTGTAAAACAGTGGCAGCATTTCCCAAGGTGAGGGGATGGAATACTTGCCGCTTAAATCATGCTAATCTGGGCTCGGTACGCATCTGAAACATGCTGCAGAAACCCAATTTATGCTGGGCCAGAGTGCCTTTCCACTCTACTAATGGTCCCACTCCAGATGCAAGGCTTGGAAGACATGCCATGGAGGGCAGACAACCCTTTGTAGTCTCCCTTTCTGAAAATAAAACAGCTTGATTTTCTTCCGACCTCACTTTCCACCAACAGTTCCTGGAAGAATGGTCTGGTAGAAATATTTAAGAACACATGAACTAATGGCAAAGCTTGCTGAGAACAAATAATAACAAGAGAACAGCAGCAGAGAAGGCAGTCCCTTGGTAATGGCCATCCCATTGGGAATAGACTCGTCCCCTATGAGCCAGGTCTATTCACCAGGAAGGCTGTGTTCTGACTACTGCATCTGAGCTGGGAGATGCCTGCGAGGTGACTGCACATGGAGGGTGTGTTCTCAAACGGGAACAAACAGTTTTAAATAGAGAGTCAAATAGAGAAAATAAGGAGGGGGTGGCTGTCAGAACAGAGAGCTTGGGTGATCTGTACTGAATAAAGTACTGTCTATGAGTAATTCCTGCTGTGCTCAACAGAGGAAAATGAGCTGTTTAAAAGATTCTAATGTCCTGCAAAACACATTAAAAGTCTTTGTTCTTAAATGCTTTTTTCTTTGAACTACTTTTCCACTAAGTGTGGACCACCCTGGATTTTAGGAATAATCAGCAATGATTCCTTCCCAATCCCAATTCTGCTCCCATGGTATTTGTGATCCCTACTAACAGTGGCAGCAAAATACCTTGCTGGGTATTTGAAGAAGAACCAAGGCAGCCCTTCACAACCATTTCATGATCCTGCACAGCCCTGATTCCAGCTGTGTTATATTCACTATACCTGAGCATAGCACCACCGATGCTACCTGTAATGTTCAAATCTGTCACTCTCCTGGGAGAAAAGCCTCCTCCTGCTCTCCAGGTGGCAATCCCGTTTGCCGCAGACCAGCATGTCCACCACATCCCATTCCTGAACTGCTCACAGTTCACAGTACTTCATCACTTATGTTCTTGCTCTTTTGTATCAAAACAACCTTCACACTGAGGCTGATTTTGTGATGCTTTAGACAATGGCAATGTGCCATTTACAGGTACCAGTTACAGGCACAGGGGAATCCTTTTGCCTTAGTAAAAGTACCTCCCAGGCCCAAGTGGGTAATGTCTCTTCTTACGCTCCAAGGGCAGATGCAATCACTCCTGCATTAGCAGCTACACTCAGATCAACATCTTACCCTTAAATTGTTCAAAACCAGTCTCAGATCTGCACTTTATTAATATTGTCACAAACAGGCAGGAATTCGTCCCAGCTCTGGACGTGGCCATCACTTGCTGCATGTATCTGACAGTGACTTCCATCTCCTCTGGTAGAGCTTCCCCTGCATTTTCTTTCCAGACCTCATCTATTAAAACCAACATCATAAAGTTTGACCAAGTGTGAGAGGGCTGAGATATCACCAGGAAACAGGACCCCTTTAAAGCTCTTCTATTGCACTGGCATCCAATGGCACTTTCCCATTCCTAGAAGGTCTCCCTTAAGCTGCAACCATGACAAGGACCAGCAGCTTTCAGCTCAAAGAGAAAGTAACAACTATCAGAAAAGGAGATTTTAGCTGCTCACAGAAATGCAAATGCAAAGCCAGCTCCCTGCTGCCTGGCTCCTATTGCCCTTCACAGGAAGAGCTGTACAGTCAGAGGCACGCATATCCTTCCCTTGCTTCCCCACTCAGAAGAGTGGTCCCTACAGCTCAGCTCAGCTCAGCTCAGCCCAACATACATGCAACTGGCCCACAGCATTCCCTGGATGTCAGAGGAAGTGACGAGCACATCAAAGACCGGCTGGGTTTCAAAATCTTTTAGAAAGCTCCAAGCGGTGGAGCAACTTTCTGCACAAGGAAACTAGCCCAGGTAGGAGCTAAAGGGCTGTGAACACAAACCACCATCAGCCTGCCAGTGAGACCAAGCCTATCAATTCCTATTTGAAACGGTGATTTTCTAGAGAAGACCTGATATTCCAAATCCTCCCTTTTACTCCTATGTATGTTAATGAAACGTGGTGTTTGAAAGGAGACTCTTTCTCCTGGGTGTTTCTCATTAAGCAGCAATCTCCCCTCTGTCAGGTTAAAACCATTCCCCCTCATCCTGTCCCTCCATTCCCTTGTGAAAAGCCTCTCTCCAGGTTTCTCAGGCTCTCTCAGCCTGTCTCCAGAGCCCTTGCAGCATCTCCATGGCCTTCTCCAGACTTGCTCCAACAGCTCCATGTCCCTTATGTTGTTGCCCCAGAGCTGGACACAGGACTGTAGGGGCAGTCTCCTCAGGGCACAGCAGAGGGGTAGAATCCCCTTCTTCGACCTGCTGCTCATGCTCTAGGGGTGCAGCCCAGCACACAGGAGGGCTCTGGGCTGCAAGCGAATAAAGATCTGTTTAAAAAGGAAGGTCAGTTCTATCTGTTGAAGTCAACTGCAGTGGTGCCTGCAACAGAAAGATTTCAATTGGGAAAGGGTGCTGCCTCTCTAAAAGCTGCATTTTGCACAGTGCTGAACCCCTCTGCTCCCTGTGGACTTGGAGCAGACTAATTCTGTGCACAAGGCTACCTGGAAACTGTGTGATCTGAAAATCCTGGGCAGGAAACGGCAATGACACTTGGAGAGGGAAAGAAATAAGATAGAAGAGTGGAATAACTGCCTTCTATCATTTTCCATACCCTGCTGAGCTGAACACAGTGTCATCTCTGCAACATCAAACTCCATAAACTTTATTATTAGAGAAAATACAGGTTTGCATCAAAACAGTCATAAAAAACACAATCAAACAAAAATACTTAGCACAGGGAATTCAACACACAGATGTTACACATATCCATGGAGACTACCATCCCCAAATGCTACTGCATCTCTTCCTCCCTCTGGGCCCTGTACTCCTTCATGCTCCTCTGCAAACAAGAGCAAAGGACAAATGTTAACAGCATATACCTGAATGACTCGTACACCCCATGCCACCACCCTGCACTGCGCTGTGACTCCTCTATCCAGTGCAGGGCACCCTGAGCAGCTCTGACAAAGCTCCAGGCACCTTCAGAAGTGACTGAGCTTTAAATTCCCTCCAAGGAAAAGGAACCCAGGCCATGCCGCAGGTCAGGCAGAGAAGGTCTGAGGTAACTATAGGTTCTTTATGCCTACAATACAGCTGTCAGTCCCTTACTCTTGCCTTTGAGACCAAGAAACAGAAAAGCCCACTGAACTCTTCAGGAATAGTCTCACCTCAAAGGTGTTGAGCACATGTTGGCAAACACCCATCAGGTCATTCAGCCCCTTCCGGAACGGCTCAACAGCAGGAAGGGCCCCTTTGGGAGAGAAGATGGGTCAGTGTTTTCCAGAGGGATTGGTAGCCTCCTCCCTCACTGCTCTGGGCAGTGTGGTTCCCCATGATGGGAACAGGCTCTTACACCAGGCACATGCCACACACTTCCCTCATATCAGCCCACCATCAGCACCCTGAGGGCTGAGCTCAGGCCCAGGTTACGGTGCAGGAAGAGCAGAGCTGAACCCTGCAGGTTGCCCCACAGAAAAGGGGTTCCCTTGGCAAGAACAGCCTCAGCACTACTCATTTTTAGTAAATTAAATAGTCAGCAAGCACAAACTAGATACTCAGGGGAACAGCCCCATAAGGAATGAAATAACACTCTCCTCCAGGGGCAGCGCACAAAGCTGTGGAGCCTAGATGGAGAGCAGTGGACTGAGCTGAAGGGGCTGGTGTGCTTGGAGGAGTGAGTGATGGCCAGAGGCTCAGAGTTGTCAGCGCTGCCTATTAACAGGGAACACAGACCCCTCTGGGAGGCAAGTCAAAATACAGCACAGACTGATGAGGCTTTTCAAGAGAGTTTCGGTTCATAGCCTGATGACCAAAGCTGCCAGACAGCCAAGAAAGAGAAGCAACAGCAAATTATCTCATTGCAGCTATGTATGTCAGTGCACTCTGGTTGGCTTTCCAAAACCTCTGCTGATTCAGGGGTAGATGAAGCACCCATCACCTCTGACAGGACACAGCAGATCTACCTTACCCCAGCACTACAGTACAGTGCCTGCTGCCAGCCGACCTGACCAGGCACAGCAGTTGCAGGCGGCTTGCAGAGAACAGGGAGAAGAGTGGTTTCCTTTATGGAAATGACTGATGGTGGAAACCTGACATGAGCAGAGGGGATTCCACAAAAGAAGGGCCCTGAACATGAGAGCAATGCACATCCCATACCTCTGGTCTGGATCCGGAAGTTGATCTTGCTTTCAGAGGGGTGTGTGATGCAGTAGCCACAGAACTCCACATCAGGGCTGCAGGAGGGGCAAGAGGAGAAGAGAGCAGTGAAACCCAGGCCAATCCACAGCAAATCTCAGGGAAGTCAGAGGCTTAGGCCACCCCAGACCTGCTGGGGCTCAGGGTGTTTCTAGCGTGACTGAGGGTCTTATGGGAGGTATATGCTCAAAGGACATTACCCGTGTAACCTTATTCACACACCTCCATTTATCTCTGAGCTGCAGCTGGAGTTTGTAGGGGAAAGACCTGGCTGGCACCCGTTCAAACAGGGGATCCTGGGTGCTTGGAAACCTCCCTTCACACAAACCTGTTGCAATTCTGCTGGGCAAGGGAGGCAGAGGGGTTTAGGGCACCACAAGATGTTTGCAGACTGCACAACATTTGCTTTCACAAGCCGAGGTGGTTGGTAGAACATTTGTGCAAGCAGCAGAAAGCACAGCCCCTCACAAGAAGGCTGCTCTTTTTCTTGTCATGGTGATCTATCAGAGGAATTCACATGATGTTTGCAATGCAACTGTCACTTGAGATGATGCATTGAACTTCCTGCTGGAATTCTTCTGAGCCTTACCAGTGAGTCTTCACATACCCTGAGTGCCTCCCAGCTTGATAAAATCAGAGTGAAGCCATTTGTCTATTTTAATGGGGGCAGCAGGATAATTAATTTCCAGCATCAATTCCTGCATCTTGATGGAAGCATTAAAGATGATGAATTTGCTTAATACTGGCTGTTCCTACCTACTTTTCTGACAACACTTGCCCCAGAAGGTGACATAGATACTTGCCTGACCGCCTGTACTTACACAGAGTTGCACATTATTTTACCCAGAGCCACATAAGACATTCAGAAGTCTGTCACATGTCAGGCATTGCATTTCCTCCGTAACTAACCATGAGAGCAGTGAGGGTTGGCTGTTCCCTAAGGGATGGGAAGCTGGGAGCATGAACTGTAAGCCAGCCAATAGGGCAGAGGACTCACTGGCCAGCCCTGTCCCACAGCACCCAAGCAAGGGAGTAAGGTGGGTACAAAGGTGGTAGCCAGGGCCAGCCAAGGGTCCAGGTCACCAGACAGGTTTGTGGGGCTGAAACAGGTCCAAGGCCAGGCCAGGAAGACAATCTGCAGGTCAGGTGAGGGTAATAAGGGTCAGACAAAACCTATGACCACCAAGCAGGTATACAATGTACAACAATGAGGAGAGGCTGATGTCAGGTCAGGAAGCCAGTCCATGGATCAGCAACCAACAGCCCAGTACAGGCTGAGCTAAAGACCCATGTTCATAAAACATAGCTCAGGAGGGACTAAAAGCCCTGAGCTGAGCTTAAATAGGGCTCCTGAGCCTGTGGGCAGGGTGTGTGTGGAGGGCCCAGGTGAGGCTGCTCAGACCCATCAAGGCTTATTAGTGCTTTCAGGGGCTAACAGCACAAGAAGAAAGTTAATCCTGTGAAGAGAGGGAGTAGGTAAGCAGCCTTTAGCACCAGGTCTGATATAAATACTCCAACAGGCATGCACAGAGGTAATTTTGCCTTGTTCCAGCAGCAACTGAGATCCAACTCAGTAAGGAGAAGGACAGAGTAGGAGACAGAGGAACCCCCAGTGGTACCAGAGGCTACGGGGACTCCACTTACTTCTTCATGACCATGTACCGCAGAGCATTGCCAAGCGTGTGGTCCTCATCGTGCAACACAAATGTGACGCAGTTTCCATCTGTCCCATCTGCCTGGACCTGCCATGAATCAGGAGAGAAGACATGCTGTTAGGTTCTCCGAACACCAGCCCCAGGGTGAAAAATCGACAGCTGTGCTCAGCTTCACCACAGACACTGGGAGGACTTGTAGCTCTGGCTGGGCCATCGCTGCGGCTCAGGTCTCAAGTGCTGGAGTGTGACCAAGAGCAACTTCACAGAGGAGGGAAGGTGGCAAAATCATTGACCTCAGAGAAAGCTCTCCCTGGTTATCAAAGAGCCTGTGCACCCTTGCTCCCCATGGGAGAGAAGATGAGTCTTAAAGCTGCAGCTTCAGGACCCACGGTGGAAAGAAGCTGGGAGTGATTGTTCAGGTTGGTGTGATTCCAGGTCCTGCCACCAGCCCAGGGCTAGGCAGCAACGAGGACAGTCAAAAACTACCCAGGGAAGCATCCTGTCAGCAGGGAAAGCTTATCCCACCTCTAAACCAACTATAAGCCCAGATTCACACACTTAGAAGCCTGGGAAAGCTATCGGTGAGCCTCAGGCTGCTGAGCCCACGCGTCATGAACCCCGCAAGGCCAACAACCAGCCCGTACTGTGGCTGACCACTTTCCTCCTGTCTGCCTGCCCTGGAGCGCAGCTCTCCCCGCTTCCTACAGACAGCCAGGCGCAGGGAGAGCCCGAGGATCCTGGGCCAGCCCTCCCTATCGCTGCGACTTCGTGAAGCGCAAGCTGGGGCCCTGCAGCAGTTTTCCGGCAGGGCAGTGCCATCTAGTGCCTCCTGCTGCTGCAGCGGCTCCGGAGCGGGACTCTGCGGCCTGAAATGGGGTGGAAGAGACGAGACGAAGCCGCTGTTGGCAAAGCCGCCCAACGCCTGACGTTACACAGTGCTGAGCGACGCCGCCAGAGGGGAGGCTGAGATGAGCTCTTAGGCAGAAGCTCTTCTCTGGGAGGGTGCTGAGGCGCTGGCACAGGGTGCCCAGAGAAGCTGT